>SJYX01013068.1:393455-408376 GCA_006410675.1 Oreotragus oreotragus | reverse complement strand
CTTCCAAAGAAATCCCAGGGTTGATCTCCTTCAGAATGGACTGGTTGGATCTCCTTGCAGTCCAAGGGACTCTCAAGAGTCTTCTCCAACACCACAGTTCAAAAGCATCGATTCTTCGGCGCTCAGCTTTCTTCACAGTCCAACTTTCACATCCATACATGACCACAGGAAAAACCATAGCCTTGACTAGGCGGACCTTAGTCGGCAAAGTAATGTCTCTGCTTTTGAATATACTATCCAGGTTGGTCATAACTTTTCTTCCAAGGAGTAAGCGTCTTTTAATTTCATGGCTGCAGTCACCATCTGCAGTGATTTTGGAACCCAAAAAAATAAAGTCTGACACTGTTTCCACTGTTTCCCCATCTATTTCCCATGAAGTGATGGGACCGGATGCCATGATCTTCGTTTTCTGAATGTTGAGCTTTTTATCAATTAGCATTAATAAAACAAAATCAACTAACTTTTGCCCAAAGAGTTATGCTAGAAAACATTCTTTTAAAGATGATTTTTCTATTTGATGAATTAGCCAAATTTTCACAGTAAAAGTATTTGGGATCTTGTATTCTTTGGACTAGTAACAATTAATTATCTTAAAGGTCAATGAATAAAAAGGACATTCAATAACAAATGAGACAATAAAATTCACTTTAATGAGCAGTTATGATTACTGAAGCATTCTTTTATAAACTAACAAAGAATGATGACCTAATTTAGACTTAATTTTATTATTTTTATGATAGAAGCTAAGTAATTCTTTAATATAATCACCATAATTAAAAGGGAAAAAAAAAACTCCTATTGATTAGTTGAAATTATTTAAATATCATGAAGAGTCATGGGAAAAGGTAAAACAAAAGTTAAGATGAGGAATCAATCAGGTTTAGAAAACAACCAAATCAAATAGTGTATATAACTGAATAGAACTATTATAAATAGAGATGAGACAGAACAGTGTTATTATAACACTTAGAATATATTTTTGTCCCCCAACATCTTTGTAAATTAGGATTTGTCCTATTGCTTCACTGAAGTCCTCACAGGAAACTTGGAAGTATAAGACTACAGTTGGCCTCTAGGTTATACCTGGCAGTTTATTCTTTGGAACTGAAAGTATTCCAGGACACTTGCAATCTGAATGCTTTCAAAGAAACCAGTGGAGAAAGACATATTCAGTAAAAAGCAATAAGGTTGTACTTGTTATCATTCAGTCACCAAGTCATGTCTGGCTCTTTGAGATTTCATGGACTGCAGCACGCCAGGCTTCCCTGTCCCTCACCATCTCCTGGAGTTTGCCCAAGTTCATGTCCACTGAGTCAGTAATGCCCTCCAACTATCTCATCCTCTGTCACCCTCTTCTCCCTCTGCCTCCAATCTTTCCCAGCATCAGGGTCTTTTCCAGTGAGTCACCTCTTTGCATCAGGTGGCCACAAGTGTTGGAGGTTCAGCTTGTACGTAAATGACTCAGTTTCAAAATTATCCCTCAAATGTGGAATAAGCTATTACTGAGTAGTGGTCTAGCATATTCTATTACAGTCANCTCACCATCTCCTGGAGTTTGCCCAAGTTCATGTCCACTGAGTCAGTAATGCCCTCCAACTATCTCATCCTCTGTCACCCTCTTCTCCCTCTGCCTCCAATCTTTCCCAGCATCAGGGTCTTTTCCAGTGAGTCACCTCTTTGCATCAGGTGGCCACAAGTGTTGGAGGTTCAGCTTGTACGTAAATGACTCAGTTTCAAAATTATCCCTCAAATGTGGAATAAGCTATTACTGAGTAGTGGTCTAGCATATTCTATTACAATCAACTTGTTGATGTTCAGTCACTCAGGCATGTCTGACACTCTGCAACCCCATGGACTGCAGCACGCCAGGCTTCCCTGTCCTTCACAACATCTCTTGGAGCTTGCTCAAACCCATGTCCATCAAGTTGGTGATTCCATCCAACCCTCTCATCCTCTGTCATCCCCTTCTCCCACCTTCAATCTTTCCCAGCATCAGGTTCTTTTCCAGTGAGTCAGCTCTTCGCATCAGGTGGCCAAACTATTAGAGCTTCAGCTTCAGCATCAGTCCTTCCACTGAATATTCAGGATCGGTTTCCTATGGGCTTGACTTGTTTATCTCCTTGCAGTCCAAGGGACTTTCAAGAGTCTTCTCTAATACCACAGTTCAAAAGCATTAATTCTTCAGCACTCAGCCTCCTTTATGGTCTAACTCTCACATCCATACATGACTACTGGAAAAACCATAGCCTTCACTAGACTGACCTTTGTTGGCAAAGTAATGTCTCTGATTTTTAATATGCTGTCTAAGATGGTCATAACTTTCCTTCCAAGGAACAAGCATCTTTTAATTTCATGGCTGGAGTCACCATCTGCAGTGATCTGGGAGCCCAAGAAAATAAGTCTCTCACCATTTCCATTGTTTCCCCATCTATTTGCAGGAAGTGATGGGACCAGATGCCATGATCTTAGTTTTATGAATGTTGAGTTTTAAACCAGCTTTTTCACTCTCCTCTTTTACTTTGATCAGGAGGCTCTTTAGTTCCTCTTTGCTTTCTGCCATAAGGGTGGTGTCATCTGTGTATCTGAGGTTACTGATGTCTCTCCCAGATATCTTGATTCCAGCATGTGCTTCATCCAGTCCAGCAATTCGCAAGATGTACTCTGCATATAAGTTAAATAAGCAAGGTGACATTATACAGCCTTAACTTTCTCCTTTCCCAATTTGGAACCAGTCCATTGTTCCATGTCCTGATCTAATTGCTGCTTCTTGACCTGAATGCAGATTTCTCAGGAGGCAAGTAAAGATATTCCCATCTCTTTAAGAGTTTTCCAGTTTGTCATGATCCACACAGTCAAAGGCTTTAGCGTAGTCAACATGAGATAATCAACATGTGATAAAGTCTTAAGAAACTTACTTTTATAGAAACAATAATAGGAAAATATGTGGAATTTTAAGTTCTACTTTTAATGAAGTATCTAAAACAAGAGCAAATTGTATATTTACCATCAGTTTTAAAATTTATCCTGATTGCCTTTTATTATATTATCATTACCATCATCATCATATACTAATATGTGCTATAGTAAAATGATGTTAATATTTAATTACTGTCATGGAATCTAATGTTGATCTCACAACTCACCTGTAGTGCTGAAAATCCAATAGGGTCTCAGTAATAGAAAGAAAGTCTCAGTAAGTAATTGAAAGACCCTTATGCAGATACAGGGCTTATGTTCACTATAATGCCATTAGCAGGGCTCTAGAGTGTCAGCGAGACAAATAAGAACTATAAGGGTTAGTGAGTCATTCCAGAAGGAACCACACATCAAGCACAAACTGGTTTCTGTGCTCAAATGCCACCTTCTTCAAGAAACCTTTCTGATCACCCATCTAATTCTTCACTGTCTGAGCCCCCAGGGAAGCCCCCATTGTTTTCATAGCATTCATCTTTACCTGATGCTGTGTATCAGGTTGACCTGTTTACTGTCGCTCTTCCCTGCTAGAATAGAAGTTCCACGAGGACTGAGGTATTTATTTGTTCATAGTCCTTCAAGATGAAAAAAAATGCCTCAAAAAATTGGTGACTTTCAGTAAATGTTTATTAAATGAACGCAACTCAGGGGAGGTAGACTTTCTGCCAGTGGATGAAAGTGAAATCCTTCAGTCTTGTAGGCATTTGAGATACTGAACACCATTTACCCAGACATTGCTAAAAGCATAAAATAATATAAATTTCCCTGAACCCAGTTTTCTCAATGTGATAGTAAGATACATAAAAGANATGGTTGGATGGCATCACCAAGTCAAGGGAACTGGATTTGGGTGTACTCTGGGAGTTGGTGATGGACAGGGAGGCCTGGCGTGCTGCGGTTCATGGGGTTGCAAAGAGTCGGACATGACTAAGCGACTGAACTGAACTGAACTGATTAGCTTTCATTCCTTGCTCAAATCCCAGTAGCACAACAAGAAAAGGATTTTTTAAATAGCTTAATAAGGACAAAGGTAATTGAGGAGGACACAGTGGTGGCAAACTGTGGGAAACTGGAAAGCAGATGGGCTAGAAAGTTAAATCTGAAATTGACAGTGGGCATCTAAGGAGCAACTTAATTTTATAGCAAAGAATTTCTCAAAAGATTCAAATTAATGATACCTATAAATTAATTTATAACTGATAGTCTTTTTAAAAAAGAAGTGAAAGCCTCATGTCCTCTCCCCTTTCTTGTGAAGCTGGATGGCAGCTCCTCCTCATCCCTGGAGTTTTAATCTCTGCAAAGTATAAAATATACTATCTCCTGCCTTTGGAGGATTGTATGTTAAAATAGAAGATGAGCAGCCAGACTTTTGCCCTCCAGATTGGAGGTTAGAAGCACCTTCTCTGAGGACTCTAAATAGTCTAACTAGTCTAGAAGAAAGACCATTAAACACTAGCTGACACTGGAAGGTCTATGACAGAAAGGCCTTCAGATAGCGGTCACATACTTGGACACACCGCTTTCAGTGCACTGTTTAGTTCATTACTGTTCAATCCAAAAGAGTAGACCAGATTCCTATAATATTCAGAGATCAGGGCAGAGATAGGTTTTAGAAGCCAGTGTTGGTGACATAGAAGATTCTAAAAATATCCAAGAAGAAAAAAATAGGTTTTATAAGAAGAATTAAGAAGAATGGCTTGGGTATTGTAAACACAACTAGAATGTAGAACAGAGTTGAGTAATAACACACAACACCGGGCTTCCCAGGTATCGCAGTAAAGAATCTGCCTGCCAGTGTAGGAGATGCAGCAACCCGCTCCAGTGTTCTTGCCTGGAGAATCCCAGGGACAGAGGAGCCTGGTGGGCTGCTGTCTATGGGGTCGCACAGGGTTGCACACAACTGAAGTGACTTAGCAGCAGCAGCGACAGCAGCTTTGATCCCTGGGTCGAGAAGATCCCCTGGAGAAGGAAATGGCAACCCACTCCAGTATTTTTGCCTGGGAAATCCCATAGACAGAGGAGCCTGGCAGGCTACAGTCCATGGGGCTGGAAAAGAGTCAGACACAACTGAGCAACTGAACAGCAACAGTAACTCACAGTACTAAGGGAACGTCTTTTTCTTCCTAAAACTTGAGACCCAACAAATACCCACTAAATGCACAGGTAAGCCAAACTCATTGTCAGACACACAAGGTCTCCCTGGAGGCTGCGCTCCGTGAAAATGAAGAAGTCAACAAAAAAGAGAGTGAAAAAGACACATATAAACAGAAAGACAGACATAGGTGCCAGGAAGCAAGAAAACAGTACACGAGAAGAGACGAAGGTAGACGCAGTTCCCAAGACTGCAGAAGTCTAGCCAACTCAGAGATGTATCCATCTATGGCCTCTAAGAGACCTCTTAAAGAAGGAAAGGCTAGGACCCCAGGGTGCTTAATGAACAAAGAGCGCATTTAGTGATATGGGAAACTGGTGCATGGAATACTCGAGCTTTCTGTACTATCCTTGTGACCTTTCTGTGAATCTAAAACTATTCTAAAAGAAAGACAGAACCATAATAACAGATGAGAGTCAGGAAAGTATGCCCATAAGTAGTTGGTGGTGGTCAAAGAAGAGTTAAATCCTCATTCTTCTTCAGTCTAAAACTGGGATATCTTGAAGTTAAAATATAAACGTCTTATTTAACGACATGGAAAAATGTTAAGCCACTGTCGTGTCCGACTCTTTGCAACCCCATGGACTGTAGTCCACCAGACTCTTCTGTCCATGGAACTCTCTAGGCAAGAATACTGGAGTGGGTTGCCATTCCCTTCTCCAGGGGATCTTTTAGACCCACGGATTGAACCTAGGTCCCCTGCATTACAGGCAGATTCTTCACCATCTGAGCCACTAGGGAAGCCCTTAACGACATGGAGGTCAACATGAAAACACAAAGCTGTGGGAGGAGGGGAGTGGGAAATAGGGATCCGTACTCGGGGGAGTATTTGCTTAGTAACAGACTTGTATGCTGTTGACACTGTCATTTGTATGTATTACTTGATGAAAACAGAAAATTGATGAAAACAGAAAATTGATTTAAACAGAAAAAATGCAGTTGCCATATATTATCCAGATTTTCCAGGGGAATTTTAATGTTCAGTGATCTTTTCTATTGCCCCCCATATTCCCTTATTAAGTCATATCTATGCTGCTTTAAGAAATACTTTGATTTGGAAAATTCAGGCACTCTAAGAAGAGAAATTGCAGCAGTTCTATGTAATTTGCCTATTTATTATTTGCATACAAATAACACTACTGAAATTACGTCCAAAAATATTATTCTTCATCCTGAGGTTGAAGAAAAAGTGTTTATTGCTTACACCAAGTACTTAATTACATTTTCTAAAAGTGCATGTTATATTAGGTCTCATTTTGTAAAAGCAAGGCAGAGTACAAATTCAAGAAGTTTTACTGTATCTCCTTTTTTTAATCAGTTTATTCCAGGGTACATGACACAACCTGTGTTTATTCTTTTCCAAGTACCTTCAAATATAAATATTCTAAAAATACTTGAAGATGGATCAAGGAAATGTTTACTGTAAGAGTATTTATTCTGTGGCTATTGGAATCACCTTTGACTATAATTAAATTATTTACATATGGGTGAAAGTGGGGATCTATTTATGCCATTTCTCCCTCATAAACAGAAGTTTAGATAAGTCCTACTTATCTNTATAAATATTCTAAAAATACTTGAAGATGGATCAAGGAAATGTTTACTGTAAGAGTATTTATTCTGTGGCTATTGGAATCACCTTTGACTATAATTAAATTATTTACATATGGGTGAAAGTGGGGATCTATTTATGCCATTTCTCCTTCATAAACAGAAGTTTAGATAAGTCCTACTTATCTTTAAATTATCTATGATGCTTCTGGAAAGAATCAAGTCCTCATCTATAAATATCGCACTTGGAATTTTTTCTCTGGTTGGTATAACTTGAGTCTCTCACTTTTATCTCAGAAAACAAGATGTCTGTGTTGAAGTGCCATTCTTCTATGTCAATAGGTTCCTTCAGCTAGTTAGTGAGTCTGGGAACAATATGCATGTGTCTCACTTTGATTCAAATGCGTTTCAGTAGTTGTGCCCTTAGAATGTCTTTGCATTATCTCCAACACGCCTGTCCTTCAGTTCACACCACACTGCATCTGCTTGATATCCTGCTGTCGTCTGTCTCCCTCACACAACTAAACCAGCAAAGCTGAATTGTAATGGGTAGCTAGAAACCTGGTGGGAGAAAATGGAAGTGAATTTGAACTCAAGATTAAATTTCCCTTCTAGGATTCCAAAGGAATCAATGAGTCTATGACCTTAAGTTTTTTCTAAGTATCTACAAGTGAACTACTTTGATCGAACTATCAGTAGTGCGTATGCTTGTGAATAACTTTTAGAAATAAATTTTTATTCAGATGATAACAAGAGGATTTTGCAAATTAACTTGTTTCTCCAAAAATTTTTTTTCTTGATGAGAAATTGGGCAATACCTGAAAAGAAATACATCTGTACTATTTTCTAGACCTTTGAGAATAAAATAATGCCCAAGTGATTGTGACTCTCACCTAACTTTTTCTTTTATTAATAAGGCAGGGATTTATCATGAATCTGGATCATGTATAAAGCAGTCTCTGTTGCTGTCCAAAAGATACAGCCATTGAGGAAGGAATAAAGGTATTTAGTTTAATCATGTTGTTCTAGGCCTATAGACTAATGAAATCATGTCAGAGGTGAGAAAGGGTTAGGGGAAACCTGCCTGAAGATCTGGCTTTGGCAGTAGCCTGTCTACCCCTAACCACTCTCTTTCCCCGCATTCAGTCCAGATCCTTCCCTCCATACTTGTCTTACAAAGTGTACAGCTCTGGGTTAAATTCCCAGCTCTGTCACTTACTGGCTGTGGGTCCTTGGGGATGTTACCTGTTAATTACCCTATTTGCAAAATTGAATATAATAATAATAACCACTTCTTAGAGTTGCTCTGTGAAGCATATGAGAACTGTCCTGGAACAGAGTGAGTACTTAAAGATATTAGCTGTTATTATTCCATATTCTTCCTAAAACAAAAAAATGTTACAATAAACACTTTGGAAGTTATTTATTTGCATTCTCATGCAAGTCTATTCTGGAATTCTTGGGTCAATGAATATATGCCTTTTATAATTTGATGGATATTGCCAAATGCTTTCTAAAATCACTGTACTAATTTACAATCCCACAACCTGTTTTTCCAAACTCTAGCCAAGTCTGAGAGATATGTGGCCAAACCTCTAAATTCTGGCAACCTGACATGTGAAAAGTGCTGTCTCCTGCCTTTTAAATTATGGGACAGAATCTGAGCAACCTCTTGTGTTTATTGATTGTGTGTACATTTTTTCTTGTGACTTCCTGTTGGTATCACTCATTTGTCTTAACTATTTTTCTCATTGATTTTATTCATTCATCCAATTAATTGTATTGAGTACATATTAGGGATACAACAGTGAACAAGATAAGACCTCGTCCTTATGAAGCTTATAATCTGGTCAGGGAGACAGAAAATTAGCCAAGAAAGAATAAAATAATTACAATTGCTGTGAGAAGAAAATAAAGAGGCTGTTAAAATCATGAGTAAGCAGCAGTAGGGAGAACCTTCGTTAGAAAAAGTGGTAATCATAGAAAGATTATTTAAAGAAATGAACTTTAAGTTAGGAACAGATGGTTGAGAAGGAGTGAGTCATGGAAGGAGCAGTGGATTACGTTTCAAGCAGAAGGACCTGTGCATTTAACTTCCATGGTACATGGTACAGGGCCATTTGTCATCTCAAATCCATACTCCTCACTTCCATTACTGCTTACTTATCGCCGTTGTTTTCTGAAAGCCAGTCAAGGCCAAAGCTCTGGAAAGGTTTTATCTTCTAGGGAAGACTTGTCTCTTATCAGCATCTTCACTGGGGACTCTCTTCGAAGCTTCTTTGTTTGACTTCATGGCACATTTTATCATGGAAGCTTCTTCGTTTGACTTCATGGCACATTTTATCATGGAATCTTGGTTTTCCATCCCCTCTAACGTTTTTTGCCTTCTCCTTTTTGCTATCTGTTGTCATTCCCCTAGGCTTATCGTTAGCTCCCTTACCTCTGGTCAGTACATTTTGTTGCTTCTGGATGAAATTTACATAAGCACTGAAGACAGATCATTTCACATCCTACCTTCTAATATATTCTCTATGTTATTTGATAATATTCACTTCTGCTATAAAAACCTCAAAACAAACAAGGTGGATGAAATGCACAAGAAATGTTAAGTATAGATAGTAAGTGGGTAGCTTATGATATAGAGGCAAAAACACATGGCATATGTAGATAATGAGTAAAAGAGTAGCCTATGAGACATAGGCAGAAGGAATACAGAGTTAGTGACCTGCAACACGTACTAACCAAGGAAAAGATGGAACAAATGAGAATGTTACTTACAGACTTAAAGAGATGTGTAAGCCAAGTCCTAATCATGCCCCACCCACAACTCTAGCCCAACTACTGATATTCCTTTCAAAGCTTTTAGTGTTTTATTTGAACTTCTGGTTTGCTACTTTTCCTGCCGTGTACACATCCTGTCTTTACATCTAGTCTGAAGGCTCCCAGAAGGCAGGCACACTGACCTATGCAAACTTCATTATGGGGAGCATTTGGCATACAGAGCTGCTGCCTAATACAGTTGAATAGTTCATGGCAGAACCTGGGTGCCTCGGCTCAAAGTTAACTGCTTCTCTTTTATTGTTATTTTCATAAAGTTTCCAACTGTGAAATCAAGAATTAGTGTTCTCCAGTTCTCTCAATAGTAAAACATGTGTATCACCTAGGCAGAAAGTGCTTCTTTTCCTTTTACTGAAAATAAACAAAAATAAATAAAAATAATGTACACACATATGCTGATGCATTGCGCATACACCCTATTTTTAATGTACCGAGAGTATGTTACATAAAGGCAGGACAATAAAACAGCTAAAAGCACTGACTCTTGAGTTCAATGCCAGGTTTTGAGACTTGGATTTGTAACTGCCTATCTCTGAAATCTTGAATAAGCTTATTTTTCACCTACCTTCCCCAGAGTCCCTATATATGAATGTTGGGAAAATAGAAATGGTACCTAGTGTATAGGGCTATTGTATGGAATAAATGAGCTAAAGCAGGTGAAAAGTGCTTAGAACAGTGCCTGGCAAGTGGTAAGCTGTCACTACATCTTGGCTTTTATTATAAGAGCTACATATCCTACAAAGCCGTTTTAAACAGACCTCTTTCTCAATACTGTGAATAACCTTCCAGCCAGAACTGTTTGCCTTTCAAAACCAGATTCCAGTCTCACATCCTCCCTCGATAAGTGACTACATGCACACTCATTATCAAGGCCAAGAAAAGCTGCAAATAATGCTGACGGTCATTAACTCTAATAATACTCCTTTTATGTTTGCTTTGTCCTGTCGAGTTTATGAACCATTTTCACATTCACTGCATCACTGGATTTTCACAACACCTCTGTAACAAAAGCGGCCAGCTATTATTCCTCATTTTTGAAAGACACGAAAACTAAAGCACAAAGGGGTTAAAACGGCTTGCCTTTGGTTACCAGGAGGATGACCGTGAGCTCAGAGCATTGTAACTTCTGACCGTGGACCTTCTTTCTGCCCAGCACTGGTTGAGTAGGCTCTACTGACACGTCTTAAGAGCAAAAATAGCTTCAAGCCTATAGTCCCTGACTCTCCCTAACACTCTTTTTCTGTCCTTTTTAAAAGAACAAGAAGCACCTTATTGTTTATTTTCCTCAAGGATTTTGCTACTAAGATCCTCCTTCCTTCAAGATGATCTTCAAGTTCTGAGAAAATAGAAAACAGAGCCCACGCAGGGCTTCCCGGGTAGAACTAGTGGGAAATAACCTGCCTGCCAGTGCAGGAGACATAAGAGATGTGGGTTCGATCCCTGGGTTGGGAAGATCTCCTGGAGGGGGGCATAGCAACCCACTCCAGTATTCTTGCCCAGAGAATCCCATAGACAGAGGAGCCTGGTGGGCTATGGTCCATAGGATTGCAGAGTCAGACGCAACTGAAGCGACTTATCACAGCACGCACAGAGACCCCTCACAAAAACTGATGTTCTCCTCATTCATACGGTGCAGCATTTAAGCCTAGAGGCTGCATAACAGAGGAGTTCAAGCAGCACTGACTCAAAGAGGCATTGTCTGGGTGTAATTCGTCTTTACCAGTTACCAGTTTCATGACCTTAAGAAAGTTACTAAATTTCCCCCTGCCTCAGTTGCCCCATCTATAAAATGGGGAGAACATATTACCTTCCTCATAGGGTTCTTATGATGATTGTAAGAAATAATATGTGTAAATTACTCAAAAGAGCACCTGACAAAATAGATGTGTGCTCCTGTTATTATTATGTGTGAGAAAAGAGTCTTTAATTTGTTCTCCTTTTGACTGGTTTTGCTCCAGCTGCCTACTGCAAGAACTGTCTCTGTGTGAACCAAAATGACCGGATCGTGTAAATCCTCAAATGCTAAACAAATGCACTGCATTGCATCTCTCACATCAGATCTTTGATTCTCCCAGATCTACTCTCCCTTGCACACCTTGAATTAAAATATCCATGATCTCACATTGTTCCCAAACCTATCTTAACGAGTCTATTTCCTGACTTTTACCCTCGTCACCATGATCCCCCTCCAGTTTTGCCTAAGGAATATGTTACTATGGCAACACTCACCACCCACAGTCAACAGTCAAATTTCATTTCTCAGACATAGCTTTAAAAAATAAATGGTCCATGTAACATTCTTTGTGTTTGTTTCCCTGTTCATTTGTGAAATCTCCTACCTTTTCAAGGCATTCATAAATGTAATAAAATACCCTTTTTAAACATTTGGGCAATAATTTGTTAATTCAACAAAGACACTATTCAGATTCTCAATGTTTTATAAATAGCTTTCCATCAACATGAAGTTTAAAAAAAACATCGCAGTCATAAGCTACTTCAGTCCTAGATTTTGTTTAGTCAAACTGCATCTTATTTTGTAATAGGAACATGAAATGAATTGTTACATATTATTTGCTGAAAAGAATTCTGCCTCTTTAATTTTTAGAACCCAAAGTAAAAATGACTTATTAACTGAGTCAGAAACAAGAAGAGTGGTATAGGATTTCTCCCTCTCTTCAGTGGCCTCCCCACCAAATCCATTTTTATTTCCCCAATGGAAGACAAATTAATAACCCACGGTATATGTACGAGCCACGGTGAACATCACACATTTCTAGGATACTTTTCCTGCTGCATGGCCGGGTAAACCTCAGCCCAGCCCCCAACAGTGGGATGTCACGTGTCAATAGCAACCATGTTTAACTCATTTCCATGCCTGACTCTCCAGCCTTCTCTTGGTGGGTCCTTAAAAAGTGAGGTCTGCAGTTGAGTCTCCTGCTGTGGAGGCCTGGGAATGGAGGTAAGGAGGAAGCTTTACCCTCTCAATGCCATCTCTCCACTCTGTTGGCAGATAGAACAGCAGATGAATAAGCAGAAGCTCACCCCTACCCTTCCCTTCATTCTCCCGCTTTCCCCATCTCACCACCTCCTCCAAATCTCTTCTCCTATCTCTGATGATACTCCACACTGGTGATGATTCATCATAACCAGAACAGCATTTGACAAGCATACATATGAACATGATATCACTTGAAGTTTAAGGAAAGAATATAGCTCAGAAAGTTTTAGGGCAATGTTCTTATAAGAACTTTTTAGAATAAAACTCTTAGGAATTTTGATCACATGCCATTAAAAAATCAGTGTCTATAACAGGAGGTTTTCATTTCTCTAAACTGTGAGGCCCCTTTTGTATTTTAACTTTACTGGAAAATCTCAGTTAACTCACTTAAAACATTAGAAACTCTCTTATAGATGTGGACAAGGGAAACAAGGATAACTGGCAGGAACACATAAGCTAGAAAGCACTCGAAAACTCTGCCTTATAAGATTATCATTACGATATGCAATAATGAATATGCTGATTTTGCCTAATTCTGTGTTAAGAGATGTACTCTGAATTTTAAAGGAAGATGCACTTCTTTATTTAATTCAGAAAAAATGACTTAGGGATTCATCAAAAAATTCTAAATATCAGACAAATCCTTCCTACCATACCGACATTTTCTATTAAAAATGAGTAAATACTACCACCAAAAATCAATGAAGTAGTTCCTCTTGAAGAAGCAGTGTGGGTAGCTGGTAGAGAGACGATGGGTATATATCAGAAAAACAGACATCACAGTAGGCAGCAGCTGGGTCAAGGTAGGGCTTCCTTTGTGGCTCAAACGGTAAAGTGTCTGCCTACAATGCGGGAGACCCGGGTTCAATCCCTCGGTCGGGAAGTTCCCCTGGAGAAGGAAATAGCAACCCACTCCAGTATTCATGCCTGGAAAATCCCATGGACAGAAGAGCCCAGTAGGCTACAGTCCATGGGGGACAGAGGAGCCCAGTAGGCTACAGTCCATGGGGTCGCAAGGTAGGCAACTACACGGTATAAGTGATTCCCCATTGTGGAAAGTCCAGCTTTCCAGTAACAGAGGTTAGTGGGTGGTTCCACTCTAACTGGGAAAAAATGAAAAGATTTCTCTTGTTGAAAGTTGTTCCAAGTGGATTTTTTAAATACTAGATTAATATAATTTTTGACCTGTCATAACTATTGCTTTTTCTTATATCTAGGCATTTACCCTCTGGAAATTATCATTTTAAGCAAGTTAAAAAGCAGTTAGATAAGACTTAGAGATTTCCCTGGTGAGCTTCCCTTGCGGCTCAGATGGCAAAGCGTCTGCCTGCAATGTGGGAGATCTGGGTTCGATCCCTGGGTTGGGAAGATCTCCTGGAGAAGGAAATGGCAAGCCACTCCAGTATTCTTTCCTGGAGAATCCCACAGACGGAGGAGCCCGGTAGGCTACAGTCCATGGGGTGGCAAGAGTCGGACACGATAGAGTGACTTCACTTTCACTTTTAACTTTCACTTTCTGGTGGCTTCAGTTCAGTTCAGTCGCTCAGTTGTGTCCGACTCTTTGAGACTCCATGAATCGCAGCACGCCAGGCCTCCTTGTTCATCACCAACTCCCGGAGTTCACTCAGACTCACATCCATCGAGTCTGTGATGCCATCCAGCCATTTCATCCTCTGTTGTCCCCTTCTCCTCCTGCCCCCAATCCCTGCCAGCATCAGAATCTTTTCCAATGAGACAACTCTTTGCATGAGGTGGCCAAAGTACTGGAGTTTCAGCTTTAGCATCATTCCTTCCAAAGAAAACCCAGGGCTGATCTCCTTTAGAATGGACTGGTTGGATCTCCTTGCAGTCCAAGGGACTCTCAAGAGTCTTCTTCAACCCCACAGTTCAAAAGCATCAATTCTTCAGCACTCAGCTTTCTTCACAGTCCAACTCTCACATCCACACATGACCACTGAAAAAACCATAGCCTTGACTAGACAGAACTTTGTTGTCAAAGTAATGTCTCTGCTTTTGAATCTGTTATCTAGGTTAGTCAGAACTTTCCTTCCAAGGAGTAAGCATCTTTTAATTTCATGGCTGCAATCACCATCTGCAGTGATTTTGGAGCCCAAAAAAATAAAGTCTGACACTGTTTCCACTGTTTCCCCATCTATTTACCATGAAGTGATGGGACCGGATGCCATGATCTTCGTTTTCTGAATGGTGAGCTTTAAGCCAACTTTTTCACTCCCTTCTTTCACTTTCATCAAGAGGCTTTTTAGATCCTCCTCACTTTCTGCCATAAGGGTGGTGTCATCTGCATATATGAGGTTATTGATATTTCTCCCAGCAATCTTGATTCCAGCTTGTGCTTTTCCAGCCCAGCATTTCTCATGATGTACCCTGCATAGAAGTTAAATAAACAGG
>SJYX01013068.1:378797-392991 GCA_006410675.1 Oreotragus oreotragus | reverse complement strand
CTTGGAGAATTTTGAGCATTACTTTACTAGCATGTGATATGAGTACAATTGTGCGGTAGTTTGAGCATTCTTTGGCATTGCCTTTCTTTGAGATCAGAATGAAAACTGACCTTGTCCAATCCTGTGGCCACTGCTAACTTTCCCAAATTTGCTGGCATATTGAGTGCAACACTTTCACAGCATCATCTTTCAGGATGTGAAACAGCTCAACTGGAATTCCATCACCTCCACTAGCTTTGTTCGCAGTGATGCTTTCTAAGGCCCACTTGACTTCACATTCTAGGATGTCTGGCTCTAGGTGAGTGATCACATCATCGTGATTATCTGGGTCATGAAGCTCTTTCTTGTACAGTTCTTTCGTGTATTCTTGCCTCCTCTTCTTAATATCTTCTGCTTCTGTTAGCTTAGTGGTTAGGATTCCGTATTTTAATGCTGTGGCCCAGGTTCAACCCCTGGTTGGTAACAGATCTTGCAAGTCATGCAGTGTGGCCAAAAAAAAAAAAAGAAGACAAGAGAGAGAGAAGATTTGAACACAATGTAAAGAAAAAAAATTTTCCTCCTCATTTTCACGATGAGAAGAAAGTGAAACAATTTCCTGAGAAGAGGTGGTGTATCTAAAATCAAAGGGAATTTCCTAATGGTGAAATTCAAACTAAACCCAATTTTAGCTAAAGAGCATCTTGATTGTTATCTTAATGAGTCTCAGGTGGAGATAGTCGTTGCCAAATTCAGCAGTTTCTAGTATCTGGCTTTTTTTCACTGAAGACTTCAGAATATTTGAAATTAATAAAAGGTATTAGTACAGTATACCCCTGATGATGATTCAAGATACAGAATTAAATTCACCAGAAGCTTTGCAGGCATGGGGTTAGGCCCCCAGAGTGTGTTAGTAGAAAGAAGAAACAGAGCAGTTCTCTCCCTCACCATGTCAATGGAGGATTCATTTTCTAGGCTCTTCTTGTGTCCAGTACTAATAAGAGGGAACTCCACTTGAATTCTTTTGAGAATGTACACAGTTTAAATCTGGTATCATGTTTAACTTGTCTGCTTTATACTTTAGAGAACTAAAAGATTTACACCTTGAAGCTATTTTTTGCCCAAATGCTTTGAAAGGAGAGCACATTAGTGCACTGAACTTTGTGAGCAGTGTCTGATGTAATGAATGGATGATTTAACATGGGATTAACACTTCTCACAAAAATACCTCCGGTGTATACAGACCAAGGTCTCAAAACAAAGGCAGTTAGCCCCCGAAGGCAACCAGACATTCTGATTGGTCAGATAAAGCCAGCATTTATTATTTTAATTATGAAAAGGCAAATCATGGTTCTTACAGCCTCCAGTGATAAAACAGGACCCATGGGCTTCCTTTATTAGTTGTTGATATTAATCAGATAACCTGCTTACTGCTATCCTAGTTGCTCTGGAGGGTCTAGATGCAGTCCAAAGTATCAAATTAATGACCATGAAATGCAGTTGAAAAACTACAACTATCACACAGGAAACAATAGCAAATAATACAAGGTGATGTATTCATACAACAAAGGCTCCTGCTTCTGTTAGAGAGAAATGAGAAGCCACATAGATTTTTTTAAGCTGGGAGAAGGAGTGGGGAAAAGAGTGTACCTAAGAGGATCTGTGCTTTGTGATAACCTTGGAGGAAGTGTGGAAGTCAGAGTGTGCTCAGGTGGGAGCAGGTAGGGGCGCGTAACAGGAGTAGAGAGACCAGGTTTGGAAGCTAAGAATCTAGTTGATATAGAACAGAGGTAGTGGGAACAGAGNACCTACAAATAAGTCAGTCTGAAAGAATGACTCTCCACCCCCTTGCTGCTGCTGCTAAGTCACTTCAGTCGTGTCCGACTCTGTGTGACCCCATAGACGGCAGCCCACCAGGCTTCCCTGTCCCTTGGATTCTCCAGGCAAGAACACTGGAGTGGGTTGCTATTTCCTTCTCCATCCACCCCCTTAGATGAAAGTTATTCACAAAGTCTTTATTTGTTCCTGCAGGATGTGTGTGACCATGTGTAAGACCTAGAGCCAACGATGGAGCTGTTAAATAGATGATGTAGATGTGGCGTGGACAGCACCAGGACTGGGAGAGCTATGATGTTTCATAGACCATTGTCTCCTGTAGATGTGATCCCCCCCCCATTGATTAAATAAGGGGCAGTTTCTATTTAACATCTGATATAGTCTCTGGCCACAAAATCTGTGTCTTAAACAAACTAGGACAGTTTCAGTGGAATTCTTTTTGGCTTTAGCTAGATGTCTAAAGTGTTTTCATAATGAGCAGATTATAATATTGCACTACAGAATTTGAGCATTTTCCTCACCTGTTCTTGAGTAGTCATTCTTTCTTTTCAAATCCTGGAAACAAAAGAATTTTCTAGCTCATCCTACACACAGCCCAGAAATTTCGACTCTTAGAACCTGTGTAAAGAATTTAGGATCTGTGTGGAGTTCGTTTGTGGTTGGTTTGGTCATTGTGGAATAAAAGCCAAATGAAATGGATTATTTATTTTCTCAGTTTCTTAAACTTCTGGTGCTAGAAAACACTACGTCACAGTTCTTACAGAAATGGATACACTGCTTTTTAAAGTCACATACACACATAAGAGAGCTATAGAAGAAGCACAATTTTCCCCTTGCCACCCCAGATTCCCTTACATCTTTATTTACTAGTTTTGAATGAAGAAGGAAGAAAACAGAGAAACACTTAACGCTGTTTATTAAGTTGCTCATTAATATTCCTAAGGGGAAATACAAGAAATTTTTTCTCATGTATTTAATTTGAATTTAATTTGAAGTGGTTGAGGATGTTAATCTTTATATTTTAAATTGATTTTCTGCCACACAGTGGCAAAATATACGCTATAGAAATGTATTCCCAAAATGGGCAAGAGAATTGTAGGTTCGTTTAGAAAGAATCCAGAATAATATTTTATTGAGTTGGTTTTTGTCATTAAACCAGGTTTTTGGCAAAGATGGGTTTTCCCACAACTGTCTATCTACACTATCAAGTGCCAGAAATTTTTTTTAAAATAAAGTTTAAAGTTTGATAGATATTTTTAAAGGTAAAGCCATACTTTCCTGCTTATTTGAAGTTCACTGTTAGTTACATGAACAGCAACTGAAGTATTACATTTTTATTTTGCTTTCTGCCTCCTCTGTATCATATTATAACTAGTCATTTATTTGCTCCTCTCAACCTGCTTCTACCTTCCTGTATCTGGTTTTTGCTTTTAGATCTACCACGGGTTAAGAAATCAGGTAACTAGTAAGGTTCTAAAGGATGAAGTAATGTTTTTGGTGTAGAAGTTCTGAGAGTCATTTGAAGTGCAGATATCTTTACATCCTTTTCTCTAGATTGAAGTTGTATAAAAATTGTGTCCCAGGAAGATGGCAGTTGACGTGTGTCTGTATCATGACACAGTGGACCATATTACCTTTGAGTAGGGTCCTAAATTTCTACATTTCAAAAGAATAAATCAAATCCAACCAGTCTTGTCTAAGATGACTTTATAGGTGTCTATTCCAGTTGTCCTGCTCATAAGAAGATGCTATAAATATCTTTGAAACACTTCTTACTCATCATTTCTGCTGGAATGTGCTTTTCATAGATGTGAAATCACAGTGAGAGCCTTCCTAAGAATTCCACTGATGTTGATAGAGAACTGCCTGAAGCAGTCCATGTGAGCAATTAGCTAGCTTGTTCAGTTACACCCTTTTATGGGGACTCCTGTCTCCTCTTTGATGCCGAGATAACCTGCCGATGCTGGAATCAGAAGGCAACAAGGAACACCTTCTACTGACCTACTGGTTGACCAGTGCATCCTTCCCCACATAGTAGTTCTCTTAAACCTCCCCTGCAGTCTTCTTAGAAGTCACATTCCTCAGTTTTGTCATGTTCATAAGAGAATTCCTATGTGACCCTTAAAGAAGAAAAGGAGATGGCATCACTGTTTGTAGCAGCCTGAGGCTAAGCAAGCTCTTTGTGAGAGATCACCTCACTTGATCCTTCAGTAACTTCATGAGGTATTGTCTTCATATTTTATAGATGAGGAAACTGAGGGTGAGAGGAGTGAAGTACATGCCCAGTATCACATATCCTAACAAGAAGCAAAGCTGGGCTTTGCGCCCAGATCTTCTGATTCCACAGCCCAGATTCTTTCTAGTACCCCCAACAGTCCCTCCAAGAAGGAAAATTGGATTCATAGCCGATGTGCTTTGGGCTGGTATGCTATATAATCCTCCCATCTACCCTGTGAAGTAGGTATCATAAATTATTCCCAGCTTACTCACAGACATGTGCGTTTAGGTAACCCGATGACAGTCACACATCAGTTAACAGCAAACTCAGAATAGGAGCTCTGACCCTTATCTTCTCTAAGCCTCAATTTCCTCACTGTAAAAATAAGAACAATAATGGCACCAGTCTCTCAGGACAGAATACAATAATTCTTGTAAAGTGCTTAGCCTAGTGCCTGGCACATAATAAGCCCTCAATAAATGTTAGCTATAATTAATTTAGCACAGCAAAGGCAGAATCACTTTGAATAGAAAAATCCTGCTATTCCACTATCTCAGTATTAAAAAGATTTTATTATATTAATGGTAAACGAAAGGGTGTCTTCTCTCATTTAAAACAAAAAGTTAGATCAAGCACTGGGTAATTTGTCCTTCATCACCTAAGCAATTACACGAGTGGCTTTGAGGTCCCTTCCAGTTCTGTAACTATACCATTGTAGCAAAGGAGGACTATGTTTTCCTTTAAGAATTTGAAGTCAAACCTCCAATGCTCTCCACAGTAAAGATGCGGTTTGCTCGAACAGAGGACTGAACAGAGCTCATTAGCAAAGCTGAGTGCTGACTTTGATTCTCAGAGTTGTAAATGACAAGAAGTACAAACAGTGAGGACTTTGGGAGTATTTGTTTCTCATGGAAAGATAAGATACCTACAGCATTTTAAGATGGAAACAAAAGCCAGATAATTGATTTTTTTAGCAAAGGTATTTAAGAAAATATTTGCTTTGTGCTTGGCTCCAGGGAATAATAGAATACAAGTAATTATTAAACTGGAATTTAGTAGCCCAAGATGAATCAGGAAGCCAGTTCCCCAGAACAGTTTCCAGCAAAGTTTGAGAACTCAAACAAGATATTCAGCCATAGCCAGATACTCTGTTGCTTGGGAAAGTCTGTGAAAGTTTTTGTTTTGATCATGATCCTAAGGAACTCCATCAGTTTAACTTCTTGATGATCATGAAATTACATCCTCAAGCACCGATGGTCAAGATCCCTCAGTGCTGATGTGTAGAATTACTTGATTTCACACGGGGTATGGTTATATATCTTCCTCATTAGTATATCCAGGAAGGAGATGAAGTTCCCAATGGCCTATCCTTCATTCTCAACAGTTTTATAGATAAGACTGTTTTAATAATTTGCAACTCCCCCTATAGGAAACTATACCCCTGGATTAAATGCATCTTCTCCCTTCTCCCATGTATCCTATGTTGACCTCTAACAAAAAGCTTGCTACGTTGCCTTATGATTCGTGTCCTTGCCTGACTTCCCAACTGGACCCTGGAGTACTTCCTGGCTACGGCTGCACGGTGCCTGCACCTCTGGAGTTGCTCAGTAAATGTTCATTCACCGACTGACTGACTGACTTAAAGAACATGTTTTTAGACTTCCAGCTTCTATGGACCCCTACTATCAATGATAGGTTCATTCTTTCCTTGTTGCTGGAATCTGTCTCATTGCTAAACTATGAGTTCACATCTTTTCCATTCTTCCCACTGACTCCCACTGCCTCCCTTCTGCTCACTCCCTCAGCTGTCTTGTCCAGTTCCTCTGCCTTCAAAGCCTCTCCTCTTTAGACATTTTCTTCTTTTCCTGTCTTAAAAGAATATTCTTCTTGGTTTCCAAATCCTTTCCCTCATCTGAGCTTTGGATCATAGGCATCACCTCTGGAATCTTGCCCCTCACATACCTCCTTTCCCTAGTGTACCTATAATTTTTTTCACTACTGATAATTTTCTGTAACTTCATAACTAGTCCAGTTGCCCTTTTTTCTAATATTTTGGCTTTCACTGCTCCCATAGCTAACTGCCAGTTTATCTCCTGTCTTTATATTTTGTGACCACATTCTGTTAGCCTCTTAACTTCCCACCCGCCTATTTGTCATGTGGCTCCTGTCCTCACCAGTGGCTTCCGAATTTCCAGATCCAGGAAACTCCTCTTGGTCTTCATATTCCAGCCCAAACTTCTAGGTGGATTTAATTATGCTCTTTCCACAGCTATCCACAGGCTAGAAATCTTGGTGTCATTTTCCACTCACCCATTTCCCCTTAACATCAGTATCCATATCAGTTCAGTCGCTCAGTCATGTCCGACTCTTTGCGACTCCATGAACCGCAGCACACCAGGCCTCCCTGTCCATCACCAACTCCCGGAGTCCACCCAAACCCATGTCCATCAAATCGGTGATGCCATCCAACCATCTCATCCTTTGTCGTCCCTTTTTCCTCCTGCCCTCAATCTTTCCCAGCATCAGGATCTTTTCCAATGCGTCAGCTCTTCACATCAGGTGGCCAAAGTTTTGGAGTTGCAGCTTCAACTTCAGTCCTTCCAATGAACACCGAGGACTGATCTCCTTTAGGATGGACTGGTTGGCTCTCCTTGCAGTCCATGGGACTCAAGAGTCTTCTCCAACACCACAATTCAAAAGCATCAGTTCTTCGGTGGTCAACTTTCTTCACAGTCCAACTCTCACATTCATACATGACCACTGGAAAAACCATAGCCTTGGCTAGACGGACCTTTGTTGCAAAGTAATGTGTCTGCTTTTGAATGTGCTATCTAGGTTGGTCATAACTTTGTTTCAAAAGAGTAACCGTCTTTTAATTTCATTGTTGCAATCATCATCTGCAGTGATTTTGGAGCCCAGAAAAATAAAGTCAGCCACTGTTTGCACTTTTCCCTATCTATCTGCCATGAAGTGATGGGACCAGATGCCATGATCTTAGTTTTCTGAATGTTGAGCTTTAAGCCAACTTTTTCACTCTCTTCTTTCACTTTCATCAAGAGGCTCTTTAGTTCTTCTTCACTTTCTGCCAAGAGGGTGGTGTCATCTGCATATCTGAGGTGATTGATATTTCTCCTGGCAATCTTGATTCCAGCTTGTGCTTCCTCCAGCCCAACGTTTCTCATGATGTACTCTGCATAGAAGTTAAATAAGCAGGGTGACAATATACAGCTTTGACGAACTCCTTTTCCTATTTGGAACTAATCTGTTGTTCCATGTCCAGTTCTAAGTGTTGCTTCCTGACCTGCATACAGAAGAGGCAGGTCAGGTGGTCTGGTATTCCCATCTCTCTCAGAATTTTCCACAGTTTGTTGTGATCCACACAGTCAAAGGCTTTGGCATAGTCAATAAAGCAGAAATAGATGTTTTTCTGAACTCTCTTGCTTTTTGGATCTCTGGTTCCTCTGTCTTTTCTAAAACCAGCCCTTAACATTTATATTTGTAAGTTTATTTTTTAGAAGGTATACACCATTAATGCAATGGACATGAGTCTGAGCAAACCCCAGGAGAGAGTGAAGGACGGGGAATCCTGGCATGCTGCAGTCCATTGGGTTGCAAAGAGTCAGGCATGACTTGGCAACCAAACAAGAGTACAACAAAAGATAATGTATTAAACAGAGGGGTGACTTAAAAATATTCCTCAGAGTGATCTCATTTGGCAGTGAGATGTTAATAGAAGCAAAAGACCAAGCCAGTGAGAAAGTATGGAAAGCAGTAAAAATCATGAATGAACCACATGCATTGTATGCATAGCAATGTATTCTTAAAAATTCCGATTTCCACACATGCTGAACACTAACAGAAAGTATCTAGTTGAAGAAAGGCCAACCCAACCAACACTTTGAGCCAGAGTGTTCTGGTTTTTCACAGTTATGACATTTTTTTGAAATATTAGCACAAAATTTATGTATTTGGATATGTATACAAGATCCTCATTAAGTTTCTGTGTCATGTTATCATCAGAGGTCTGTAAGGAACAAAGCAGTCTTTTAATCACTTTTCTGTACCGTATAGTTGGAATGCCTTTACTTTGGGGCCATCCGTGAACCTCTCCAAACCTATTCAGTCCTTGACCTGAAAGTGAAGCTATAGTGGTCAGCCTGCATGCCATTCTGTCTCTTTCTTTTACAAAACTGTCATCTGCCCCTTTGAGCTCATTTTCCCCATACCCTAGAAGTCTGATGTTTCTTTAATCGAAGCAGAATGAAGAAGGTTTGATTTGAATTTGGGGAATAATAACAAAAGAGGAAAACAATTAGCTACCCAGAGTGTGTTTTCACTGTGTGTAACAGTTTTCACCCCAGAGTGTGTTGCCCTACTTGGGCAGAGTCATGACTATATAGAACTAGGGTTCATCACAGCAAACTTGACAAAGCATGTGTCACTGAGGCCCAGCAGAAAAGTGCTTCTATAGGACTCCACCCTTGCTTTCACAGAAGTTAACAGAATGGAGAGGGTTTTGTACCAAGAAGGACTTTGCCACGTTGCAGGTGCCGCAGAAGAGTCGGAGAGGTCCCTAGGGGAAGTTGCCATGGAGCATGGGAGACTGAGATAGCATTTCAGAGAATCCTGAAGTGAAGCTTCATTGGAATCTTGGTGTCTGGGCAGGGGAAGGAGATTGCTGGGGGCAGAGTAAAGCCTAGAGGCAGGAACGAGCAGAGCTCGTTCAGGAACTGAAGAGCAGGTTATGGAGGGGCTCATGATACAGAGGAGGGCTGGAGGGACCAGGGGAAGATGCCAGAATACACTAGAGAGAGAGACATTCTTTGGGACTAACCTATCATCTTAAGGAGTTGTTTCCTTTTTGCTTAAGGCAGTGGGAAGTCATCAGATATAGTCTTTTTTATCTGTGAGATGGGGATAATGACCTCGGCATTACTGAGATCTTAAGAGTAATAGTATAGCAAATTGCCATGCCTTAATAAACATTTCACCTTTTTTTTCTGTCAGATAAATTACTGGAATATATTATTCACAGGGCACTATACTCATTACCTTGTAATAGGCTACAATGAAAAAAATCTGAAAAAGAAAATAGATATGTGTGTATATCCCTTTACTGTACACCTGAAACTCATACAGCATTGTAAATCAACTATAGTTCAATTTTAAAGAGAAAAATAGTGCTTTTTAAAAAGAATATATTATAAATCTAATTAACTAGAAAGCATATTAGGATATGATCATAATTTTTAAAAATATGTTATATAAATGTTCAGGCAGTCCTGTTTCATTATAGGGGCTGTATTAATTCTCTGGACTTTACCAAGCCTTAGTTTTCCACATGTAAAATTTCTCTTCCAGACTGATAAATTGAATTTAATAATCCATAGATCAAAATGCTACAGCCCATAAAGAAGCTTTAGAGATGGAAGAAACAAAATTAGATTTAATAGAAACATTTATTTCTAACAGACTCCAGAGACAGAAGAGTAGTGAGTCTCCAGTGAGCTTCCAGATTAACTCCCAGAGGGTCTGGGATAATTGTGTAGAGAACAATTAAAGGAAAGAATTGTACTAATATGACTTCTTTTAGAACTACCTAACAGTATGATTATGAACACTGAACATGGTTCTCTGGCCAAGACCTCAAGCTCATTCACTGTGGTAGTAGTAAGACTCAGACCACCCCTAGGAAGTGCAGGGAACCCTTGAGGGTTCATGTCTGTTCCTCTTGCAGAAAGAAGTGTTGGAATTATGCCTAGTTCTTTCCTTCTCCTTCCATCTTCTGGCTCTCTCCTATCATCACACATTAATTGCAGCGTGTGTAGCATCATGCCTCTCGTATTATACTGATGAGCTTCACTCTGTCCTGGGCTGAGTTCAGTTTCGGAAAAATAGTGATAGCTCAACCTGTCAGGTACCAGAGAGGGAAATAGTTCTTTTCTGTTTGAACAGACAAATGGAATCATTGAGGGATTTGTATTTTTCTAGCTAGATTATTCACTTCTGCATATCTGGTTTTAGTTATTCCTATCAAGGTTGCAATGAGGTGGGTTTAGGATCCCCATTTTAAAGATGAGGAATAGCAAAGAACGGGGAAGCCTGGCATGCTACAGTCTGTGGGGTCGCAAAGAGCTGGACACGATTGAGTGACTGAACAACAACAAGGCTTAGAAAAAGGTAAGTGACAGGAACTAGATGATAATAGTAATGCCAATCCAAAGACTAACTCCCAACCCAGCTTTCTCTCCACGGCTGCTTCTCCATTACACCACCCTAGTGTTTGAGGTTTTGAGTACTTGGGATGCAGTGTTTCTAGTAAGGAATATAAAAGCCCATGTGGCTGTCCAAGGTTACAGTGTGAAATGAGGTTGCGTCTGCTTTTCTCCCCACCTCCTACAGGTCTTTCCTCATTCTCTCCCTCGTTCAGCCATTTTGCCTGCCTCCTAATCATTACCTTGCCCTCTGGAGTGGGAGAGTTGGAGGACTGAGGGTGGGGGTGGGGGGCGGGAAGGATCGCTTGTACATGTAGGGCTGTCGTTCCTGCTTCCTTTTGGATGATGTAGTAGTTTCTGTTACTCATTTTATGTTTACTTACCATCTGAATCCATGTCAATTTATGTGCCCTTGGCTCTGAACCACGGTTTATGTATTTTTGTGTTGTTAATATTTTTAATTGGTGTTTTTAAAGTAGATGTACTCTGTGTGTTTGGCAGACCAACAAAGTGGAACGGAAAAAGCGTCAATTTTTTAAAGTAACCATATAAGGTGAAAAGTTCCTTTTTGTGTGGGTGCGTGTGTGCAGATTACAGGTTTTATCAGGCCTACTCTTCGTTAATATTTATTGTAACAGTTTACAGTGTAGCCCCTGGAGTCACTCTGGATTGTGCACAGCCTGAATGACGTAACCTTGGAAAATGCAATAAATCTAAAGTTAAAACCACTTCTAATGGGAAGTTTCTCGAAAGTTGTAAAGTTAAATTGCCTCCTCCAGGATGAGGGAGGTGGTGTAGAGAATGCCCCAGGGGACCTGGCTTTGCCCTTCTCCAGGCTTGTCCCCTGGGTTGGAATGATGGCTTTGGGTTGGATTACTTTGTTTTATTTAAACTTCTCTGACTATTCCTTTGCCCAGTACTCCATGGTGTGGCAGTCTTGTGGTAACATTAATATATAACCTTTGATCCCTTTTATATATTCAGCATGACTCTTATCCTACTCATGCATGCCCAGGTGCCCAAAGTAGAATTTTGTGAGCCAGAGTCTTAAATTGCAAGGAGACCAGGCATCACCCAGTTCATTTTGCCAGCTCCTACATAAACCTGTCCAACTATATGCAGCTGAATATTGACCAGAGTGTTTCATGCTTGACATTTTAGAAAGTTGTTTGTTGTGTTGTTTTGACATGTGACTCCCCAGAGTCTACAGTGTTACTCTAGATGTCTCTCTCTGAAGCTACAGAAAAGAATTGTTCTTCTCCTTCCATGATATTTGTAGGTGTTTGAAGACAATGACAGTGATCTTGCCCCATTCCCTTCTTAGGTGTCACACATCCATACGTGTGTTAAAGTATTACATTATAGTTCATTTGTCCATTTGTGGAGTACAAACTATGTATATGTTAGATGCAGAAAATAGGGAAGCTGTTGTGATCTCTGCCCTTAGGAAACTTCTGTTCTAATTAAGTATAGAGTGATAAGGGCTATAGGAGGAGCACCAAATTCAGCCTTGCTGATTGGAGATTGAACTTGTCAAGGACAGTTCTCTGGTGAGGCATTGTGTAATTGAAGTCCAGAAGAGTACAAGGAGTGTCCCAAGGAAGCAGTGTGAATGAGGTGAGGAAAGGGGTTCAGGTAAAAGAACCCACTTGCTGGAAGTACTGAATGGGGGTTCAGGAAGTGAGAGTAGTTCCGTTCAGGTAAGGCAGTAAATGGGGAGGTGGTGAGTGGAGATGAAAATGCAGAAATGCTGGAAGCAGAAAGCAGAGCTAACAGATGGAAGGGTGGGCGATGGAATCAGACATTACAGGAGAGATTGTCCTGATTAGGAAAACTATTTATTGTTCTCTCGGTTACCCAACAACTATGAGAACATAACAAGTTCTGTATGAGGTCATACAGGTTTGGAAATATTTTGTGTATTATGTTTTGTTGTTAGAGAAAGAATGTCATCAGTCATCAGGATTAGACAGGTGTGGATCTTTCAGTAGCAAGACCATTTCTCTAACTGGATTTGGAGAAACAAGAGGAGGAAAGAGATAACACAGTTGTAACATTCTAATGACTGTGAGAAAATGTGGATGACTCCTATGCATAGGACAACAAGAGTAATCATAGCAAACACTTCTATATTAGTATGGGCTTGGCCCTGTTAATAGTAACAAATTTGATGCCCACATTAACTCTACAAGTTAAGTATTATCCCTAGATACAGAGAGTTTAAATAACTTACCAGAGGACAGAAAGCTAAGTGGCAGAGCTAGGATTTGATTTCAAGCCCTAAGAACATGTGGAGAAAGATGTAAGTTCTAGGTAAAGGGAGCCCGCACAATTCAAAACATCTGTGGAAATGGCTCCTGCCCGCTGTTGATGGTCGCAACCACACACACTTGCTGGTGTGGTCATAACCAGAATAAATAGAGCAAGTATTCATAACTCCACATTTCATACCTAATCCACAGGCATTACTGTATGGAGGAGACCACTCTTCTGATGGCATTCAGGGGTTGACCCTGAATGTGTCTCACTAGAAGCTACGGTTGCCCGCAACCTCAGTTGACCTCCCTGCCTCCTGCCACTTTCAAAGAGGGTTTAGCCTGCCTAGGGAGGGTAGGAGAATTAGGGTAACAGTAAGCCAGAGAAAGTTTGAAATACCCTTAGTTCTAAGGATACAGAATTCCCAGGCCAGGCCATGCTGGTAACCATGAATGTATAGCTGCCCCAGTTTTCAAGCATGCATGATTTCTTTGTTAAACTGATGGATTTCATGTTGAATATGTGCAGACAAGTGTTTCTCGGGGACAGAAGGGATGAAAATAAGTAAGAGGATGAAGTGATGAGGCATCAAGCCTGTGCTGGATGGGAAAAGACATGAAAGTAGGTGTGGGCCGGGGCGTAAGGATCCAGTGGAGGGACTGGGATCTCTGGGTCCAGAAGGAAGTGAGGCAGGAGCAATTGCATGAAAGGATGAATGTTCCATGAACAGGATGTTTAAAATGTTTAAAATTTTTTTCAGAAGAGGGCTCTTGGCACTCATCCTTGACTTGGTCAGTGTTATCTGAACATAATACCAGTCTGTTAATAACTTAATTAAAGTATGTCATAATGAAAATGTTAGATAGGTCAGGTCAGAACTCCTAGGTACAACCAAGGTGAAGCTGATCTTTTAAGTTCACGTGACTTTGTAATCTTGGAGCACATGTTTGAATATTTGAACATGCTGTTTATTCTGTTGCATGACAAAATAAAATGAGAGGTCATAGACTAGTCTGTGATGCAGATTTTACTCTATGGATTTATATGCCCAGTGGAAAATGCCATTGAGGTATTATAAGCCATGATAATTCTCAGGCCTCGAAACTCATTATAGTATAGTTCAGCTAGATTTTATATTTACTCATTGCTGTTTATCTTTATTGATGATCTTATCTCTAGCTGATTGCAGCTTCCTTAAGATCAGGGGCAGCGTCTATGTCTTCTCTAAGTTTCCCCCTCCCACACCTAGCCCAGTACAAGGTTTATGGTGCTCACCAGCACAGGGATCTACGCCAGTCAGCTTATGTTACAGCTGAAGCAGTTGAAGTCCTGACATTTAAAGTGATCTGCTAAGGCATCAGGGCTCATCAGTGAGGAAGCCTGAGCCACAACCCAAGTTTTATTCCCACCTCAGCTCTTCACACCCTGACATGCTGACACAGCTAATGAGTCAAGTTCTTGCAGTGGCCTGGGTTTGTGCCAAGCACCCATCAGTTCAGTTCAGTTCAGTTCAGTCACTCAGTCGTGTCCGACTCTTTGCGACCCCATGAATCGCAGCACACCAGGCCTCCCTGTTCATCACCATCTCCCGGAGTTCATTCAGACTCATGTCCATCGAGTCCGTGATGCCATCCAGCCATCTCATCCTCTGTCGTCCCCTTCTCCTCCTGCCCCCAATCCCTCCCAGCATAAG
>SJYX01013068.1:355501-378647 GCA_006410675.1 Oreotragus oreotragus | reverse complement strand
CTTGCTCCCAATCCCTCCCAGCATCAGACTCTTTTCCAATGAGTCAACTCTTTGCATGAGGTGGCCAAAGTACTGGAGTTTCAGCTTTAGCATCATTCCTTCCAAAGAAATCCCAGGGTTGATCTCCTTTAGAATGCACTGGTTGGATCTCCTTGCAGTCCAAGGGACTCTCAAGAGTCTTCTCCAACACCACAGTTCAAAAGCATCAATCTTCAGTGCTCAGCCTTCTTCACAGTCCAACTCTCACATCCATACATGACTACTGGAAAAACCATAGCCTTGACTAGACAGACCTTAGTCGGCAAAGTAATGTCTCTGCTTTTGAATATGCTATCTAGGTTGCTCATAACTTTTCTTCCAAAGAGTAAGCATCTTTTAATTTCATGGCTGCAGTCACCATCTGCAGTGATTTTGGAGCCCCCAAAAATAAAGTCTGACACTGTTTCCACTGTTTCCCCATCTATTTGCCATGAAGTGATGGGACTGGATGCCATGATCTTCGTTTTCTGAATGTTGAGCTTTAAGCCAACTTTTTCGCTCTCCTCTTTCACTTTCATCAAGAGGCTTTTTAGCTCCTCTTCACTTTCTGCCATAAGGGTGGTGTCATCTGCATATCTGAGGTTATTGATATTTTTCCCAGCAATCTTGATTCCAGCCTGTGTTTCTTCCAGTTCAGCATTTAAAGAGGGAAAAGGCAGAGCTAATAGTCTACAACAGGAAGAGAGAGTCAGAGAAAGGCCAGGGGAGCTGCCCTCTCCCCTGCTGGACTGGGGCTTCCAGGTGTAGCAGAGTCATTGTGTGTCTGTCTGTTGCTGAGCCTTTTCTGAATTCTCTCAGTACAGAGAATGGAAGAGGGTTTCCTGCTCTGCTGGCAAAGCCTTGTCTGTGCTGAAACCCCACTCTCTCCACTGTCGAAATATTCACAAAGGAGGTTCAGGAATGAATGAGGAGGAATTTCCACAACCTTTTCCCTGATGGCAAGTATTTCTGCTGGTTTTCCAAGCCACTGGGCAGAAGACCCAAAGCCTGACAGAGGCTTACTGCAACCTTCCTCCAGGTCTCCCGGTCCTGGTCCTGAAGGCACATGCAGATACTAACCCAAGAATGCTGCAGTCACTCACGACTACCCAGCTTGTAACGGACAACACATTTCTAAATCCCTGCCTGACTCTCCAGTTTCACCTCCTGCAATTCAGGGTGACCCTGCTAAATCAAAGACCAAGAAAACTGTAATCCTCAAGAGGATTCCCCAGTGAGATTTTCCAGTCAACACCTATCCAGTCACAGAGTGAATGAGGAAGCGTTATTACTAAGCAATGACATGTCCACAAATACACTTAAAATTGTGAATTCCTATGCTAAATATGAGGTATTGAAAGTAGGTTGGTACAAAGTATTCTAATCTTCCAATAACTATAAAGCCAAATCTACAGCAAGACACAAAATTCACACTAAATTCACAAAAGGTATAATTTAGCAAAAATATAGTAACCATGATCTTCAGTATTTCATAGATGTGTGGCTGTAACTATAGTATAGCAAGCAGTACTTTTTCTAGTTTCCCCACTATAATAAATCATGTCATATTACGTGAATGCAGGACAAAACAAAGAGATCGAGTACCGAAAAGATATATGGCATCCAATTTTATCGAATACATTTGCCGAAATCACTGCTATTTTAAAACAAAAATTCCTGATGCTAAATCTGAAAGTCAAAAATCTTCTGAAGGTAATGGATCTGAAATGTCTTATAATAGTAAGAATAAATCACATTTCTGGAATAAACAAGCCAATATAGAATCCGTTGTGCAAGGGTGTGTGAATTTCTCAGATACACAGCCCCTAAAACAGGCCAGATAATAAGTCTGGCTAATAATAATCTCAGGGTTCCTGCCTCTACAAGGTAAATGCTAAGGTAACTGCTGATTATCCCTAGTACTTACAAAGTGATAACAGATAAGCCTAATGGGATTTGAATTTAAGTAGCTGTGATTTTCCCCCCTCCCTCTTCCAGCTCTGTGAAGTAAAAATTCCATAGGCCCAATAGAAAGGCACACTTTCAGACTTAAGGCATGCCCTGATGACCAAGCACACTTATCATACAAATCCTACCAGACCAGATCAGAGTATGTGACTAGCGCTGGAACAGGCAGCACAATAAGCTGTCTATAGGCCTAAAGAGAAATGCCGCCCACTTTGTTACAACAAGAATTTCTTAAAACAGGAAGAGTAGTACTTCCAATCACTTTGTTAAGAGACACACTAGCCAAAGGGCCTAGCACTGCTGGCCTCATGGAATAATGATCTGATTCATGACAAAAAGCTAGAAAATCCCATGTGTTCACTTATTTAATATAGAGCATCTTTGCTACATCACCGGCACTTTATGTATGTCTACACACATGCACACTCTGTGAGTGTTATTTCTTGAATGCCTACCATAGACCAGCTACATTACTAGGGACCTGGGATAAACGCTGAAGTAGAGAGAATGCACAACTGCTGCCCCCAAGGAAATTCAGTCTAGTGGAGCAGTGTTTCTCAAACTTTTAACATGCATACACATCATCTAGGGATCTTGTTAATGTACAAATTCTAGTTCCTTGTGGCTGGGGTGGTGCTGAGATTCTGTGTTTCCAAGACAGGAGACACAAGTGATACCAGTTTGATCCCTGGGTTGGAAAGATCTCCTGGAATTGGAAATGGCAACCCCCTCCAGTATACTTGCTGGGGAAATCCCATGGATAGAGGAGACTGGTGGGCTCCAGTCAAAGGGGTTGCAAAGAGTGACATGATTGAACACAAACACAACTACTCCCTTTTAATGCCAGTGTTCTTTGCATTTGTATAGTAAGGTACTGGAGGACATAGACATCGTATCACACAATTATAGAAGGGAAAAGCACAAGCATCCATGAGATCAAATAGAGTGGGGAACCTCATATATACTTCAGGGTTTAGTGAGGAGTTTAAGCCACAGGAGTTTCGAGTTTAAACTCATGTTTAAGCTACAGGAGTTTAGAATGTGGCAGACTGAGTTACTGAGACCAACTGTAGTGAGTGCTACATATACCTTTGGTGTCTTTCTGCCTGAAGGTATTTTACTCTACATGAGAATGTGCAGGACCTGGTTCAGGGATTGTTGGGAGTGCCTAAGGCCAAATACCCTGGAGCTACTTGCTTGAAGCTAGTTGGTACAGCTTCACCACCCGTTGGTGGGACACACTTGGGTTTCATAGAGTCTCAGCTGGTTCTCTCCAGTATTGGCCCCTAGTTGCCCACAGTCATAACTCATTAACTTCCCCGTCTCATGCGTTGCCAGTGACTTCTGCCTCACCTCCAAATAAATTACTATGAAGAGTTCCAAAATCCTTGTCTTAGTGTTTGTTTTTGAAAGTGAAATGTGAAAAGTGAAGCCGCTCAGTGTCCGACTCCTTGAGACCCCATGGACTGTAGCCTACCAGGCTCCTCCCTCCATGGGCTTCTCCAGGAAAGAGTACTGGAGTGGGTTGCCATTTCCTTCTCCAGGGGATCTTCCCAACCCAGGGATTGAACCCAGGTCTCCTGCATTCCAGGCAGATGCTTTAACCTCTGAGCCATGGGGAACTTGAATTAAGAAATCATCCCTTTCAAAGAAGACAACAGCAATGAAATATACACACACTCACGTCTGTCTATATGTGTACACACACACACAGCCAGGTTGAACTCTAAGGGGTTAGAAAGAACGTGGAAACCTAAGTGAGCGCTGAGACTGCCTACTTTTGACCTTGGACATTTGTCACCAATCCTGGCGATCTTGAACTTTTATAGCTTTACAAGGAGAGAAGAACAAATGTCCAAACTCACTCCCACCCAAGGAAATCTACCAATCAGCTGAGCTACATCCTCAATGTCAGGATAAACCAGAAATAAACCTCTCCTAAGGTTGGAGAAGGCAATGGCACCCCACTCCAGTACTCTTGCCTGGAAAATCCCATGGACAGAGGAGGCTGGCGGGCTGCAGTCCATGGGGTTGCTGAGGGTCGGGCACGACTGAGCGACTTCCCTTTTCCTTTTCACTTTCATTCATGTATTTCATTCATGTTGTACAGAGTGGGACACGACTGAAGCGACTTAGCAGCAGCAGCAGCAGCGGCAACAACAAGGTCAGAGAACTGCAGGAGAAGTTACCTTGGGATTGAACAGAGGAGAGAGGAAATACCTTAACGAAGTTGTAACGAGAAGCTGGTCCCATTCCCTGACTGGGATGGTGGCTTCTTGTTTATTATAAAACTGTCCATAAGTATTTCAGGTACTTCTTATGTACATTTTATTCCACAATTTTCAATGATGTAATTAAAAAAAATCTAACAGGCAAGAGAGAAATGAGGTCAATAAAGGGAAATCATATAAGAATTATGAGATATTTTGGAGGAATAGAGAACAGGCTAGTGAGGCTGGTATACAATGAGCAAGGGGGAGAATGGTGGTGGATTCAGTCATATATTCATTTACTCATATGTGACAAGTACTGTCTATGGAGCTTGTGTTGAATGAGAGACAGGCAAGAACAATCAAATAAATGAACAAGAAAAGTTCTATGAAGAAAACAAAATAGGTTGGTATCATAGAAAGGCTGGGACTAAAGAGTTAACTTGGTGGGAAAATGGAGATTGGGTTGTCTTGAAAGGTCTCACTTAGATGGTGGCAGAGAGACCAGAGACCAGAGAGATAAGAGGATAACCTAGAAAGAGAAAGGTCACAATAAGGATTTGAACTTTATTTTAGGAGCAACAGAGGTATACACAGAAGAGAGACAATCAGACTAAGGCTCTTAAAGATCATACAGATGAGTCTGAAGAATTCATATGGTGTTCAGAATGATGCAGGCAGAATGGCAAGAAGATATTTGATAGGGGCGAACTAGAATGATCGTGAGTGAAAGTGAAGTCGCTCAGTCGTGTCTGTCCGACACTTTGCGACCCCGTGGACTGTAGCCTACCAGGCTTCTCCATCCGTGGAGTTTTCCAGGCAAGAATACTGGAGTGGGTTACCATTTCCTTCTCCAGGAGATCTTTCCAACCCAGGGACTGAACCTGGGTCTCCCACATTATAGGCAGACACTTTACCGTCTGAGCCACCAGGGATCGTAGTGAGATATAAAACTAGATCATTCAAAGTATACTGTAGACTTAAAATATTTCTTACACTTAACCTCTGGTACAGATGCTTTCCCCTGAAGGAAATCACTAATCATGGAGTCCTAGCATTTTGGCTCTAATGATTGAGCAGATGACTGGCATATTACTGAAGCTGAATCAATCAGAATCTTTTCCTGGAATTTTACTAATGGAGCTAGAGGAGAAGGCTCTCCTTTAGTAGAATGTTTAGTAGAATGTTACAAGGGTATACCATGAAAACTGCCAGGTTTTTTGTTCAGGTCTTTTGAATAAAGATAGAAGGAAGCAGAAGAGGATGCAGCCATGGAGAGGGAAGAGAAAGGGAGAGAGATTAAGACAAACCCTAGTGTGATTATATCGCCTGGCTGCTGTGGTTTTGGCAGTATTCCATTTGGCTATTGGAACTACTCCAGGATTTTCCCAGTTACAAATCATATAATTCCTTTCAGCATTAAGCTAATTTGAGTTGGATTTCTGTCAATTACAATAAAATTTAAAAAAAAAAACACAACCCATATAAGAGGTGAGGAAGGTGATGGTAAGCATCTTAAAGGATAGATGTACCATTTACTGAAATGATGAAGGCGAATTGAGAACCTGGGTCAGGATGTAAGAACCAAAGTTATGTTTGCTGCTGCTGCTGCTGCTGCTGCTGCTAAGTCGCTTCAGTCGTGTCCGACTCTGTGACCCCAGAGACGGCAGCCCACCAGGCTCCCCCATCCCTGGGATTCTCCAGGCAAGAACACTGGAGTGGGTTGCCATTTCCTTCTCCAATGCATGAAGTAAAAAGTGAAAGTGAAGTCGCTCAGTCGTGTCCGACTCTTAGCGACCCCATGGACTGCAACCCACCAGGCTCTTCCGCCCATGGGATTTTCCAGGCAAGAGTACTGGAGAGGGGTGCCATCACCTTCTCTGAAAGTTATGTTTAGGAAATGGGAATCTGAAATACAATATGAGATATCGAATACTAAGTACATGGTGGATATATGAATTTAGAGCTTAGCCGAGAAACCAGTGTGGATTTGTTTGGGCATCACTGGCATACAGATGATACCCCAAACCATAGGATGATATGAGATGAGATTACATGAAAGAAAGTATCCAGAGGAAAGAGAAAAAGGCCCAGGACTAGGACCTGATCAGATAGATGCAAATCTTTAAGAAAAAGGTTTGTAATTCACATACCATCCCCCTGCTTCCATACAACTGTAGTTTGTTTGTCTGCTGGATGTTATTAGCTAACCCTACAAGTTTCACCTTCATTGTTATCAGCTGAAAAAAAAAAAAAGGTCTGGGTAAGAGGGGTGGGGGTGTGTGTGTGTGTAACTTTAAAGTAGTGAGACTGATTTTCAAGTGTAGCACATAAACTGACTTTGTAAGCAATTAAAAAAAATCTTAGATAAATATTTATACTTTAGAACTTGGTAGGCATTTGGATTATAACAAGGCTTTTGTGTGCATGAGTCATACCTCCATTATCTCTTGATTATAAACTTGGCAATGGGGACATGTACTAGTTCTGTAATGGCCACTAGAGAATAATTTAGCAATTAAAAAAAATCTTAGATAAATATTTATACTTTAGAACTTGGTAGGCATTTGGATTATAACAAGGCTTTTGTGTGCATGAGTCATACCTCCATTATCTCTTGATTATAAACTTGGCAATGGGGACATGTACTAGTTCTGTAATGGCCACTAGAGAATAATTTTCTATATTACCTCCAGGGCACATGGAACATGATCAGCACTGCCTCTGTTTAGAGAGCAGTTTGAACGAAGGAGCATGAAGTTTAATGTCTTTTAAAATTTCTTGTTTCTGTAGTAAACCAAATGAGTACCTGTTATTGTGACCTACGTTTCTGAAATGAGTGACTTTATATAAATGTATGCAGACGACTTAAAGACGATGCTACCGAAGTCTTTAAGTGTATGTGAATTTGTTAGGTTAAGAGTCTGTATGATCTGTTGCATTAAGGGTCGTATACTACATCTTGAGTAGGCCATGTACATAATATGATTAGAAGCTGTGCTTTCAGAAAATAAAATTACCAAATTTTATCCTTCTTTAAGTACTATCATATATACTTGAGACTTAGAATTTAAAATTTACTCAGTTTGAAATATAAAGAAAGTGATTGTTGATCATTTTGTTAAGGTTCAATACACATTTTGTTAAGGTTCAGTACACATTTTGTTAAGGTCCAGTACACATTTTGTTATGGTTCAGTACAGTTCTAAAAGGCAATGAATCTTTACAATTCTTGGTCTCTAGCTTAGATTAGCTTATGAATGCCATGTTCTCCTAATGGAATGTTGTTTCCTTTTCAATTTCCTCTGAAGTATTTTTATATATCTTTGGTGATCTCTGAAATATGCTAAGACCCAGATGTTGTTTTCTTTCAACAGTAGCAGAATTTATTCAGTGAGGCTGACAACTTTATAAATGTATAACTTGAATGTGATTAGTGAACTTTTATCCTTTTCCATCATTGTTTCTGACATTTTGAAATTAATAATCAAATGAAATTATTGGGCTAAACTTATTCTCCTTATATATGGTCCCTAGTTTTTTGGATGGGGTGACCCTGTATAAATGAATGAACCAATACATATCATACATGATTCCGAATAACAATGCACAGATTGTCTAAAAAAGAAACAAATACTTTATTTATTATGCTTCTTCAGATTAATAATTAGCTTACATTTAGAAATGTGTTACCTTCAAAATAATGTGGGGATCAAAGGGAATATACTGACAATATTTCTTGAAAATATAATTAGCATCTTATTTTGTTTATACCATACATTTTGGAATTCAGCTACTCAGAGATTAATTATAATGTTTGGTTCATGTCATTCATCATTTGTCCAGATAAAGCCACTTTTCTTTATTAATTATGTAATTACTGATTTTTAATAGTGGAATAACCACCTACAAACCCACTATCCAAATCAAAAGCTAGGACTCTAATCAAACTCTGCATCAAATACCATTTCTCCTACCAGAGTACTGATCAGATTAACTCATATTGCTACTTGCAACTATATTTCATTCACTTTGATTGCTATATAATGTTCATTGAGTGAATGATATCATAGGTTATTTATCTGTCATCTGTTGCTTGACATTTGTATTAATTCTGTTTTTTTAAATATGAACAATGCTGCTATCAGCATCCTTTTATATGTTTTCTTGTACATGTGCAAGCTTCTCTTGAGTATTATATATCTGAGCATGAAAATTATACTAGTGTAAGCAGCAGCAGCCGTAAACAGTATATGAATGTTCAATTTTGGGAAAAAGTCGCAAGCTTTCCCAAAGCTGTTACTCTTATCTGTAATATATAAAAAAGGCTAAAGATTTTCACTTTGTATTGTCAGCATTTCAAATGTCTGGAATCCAGTGGAGGTAAAATGGTATCCTATTATGATGGTAATAGTATAATTTGGAAATAAAAACAGTCTGGGAATAAGGTTTACTCTTTTTTTTTCTGGCTGTGTTGGGTCTTCATTGCTACCCTAGGGCTGCCTCTAGTTGCCCTGAGCAGGGGTCACTCCTCCTTGCGGCACTCGGGCTTCTCATTGCCCTGGCTTCTCTGGTGGCACAGAGGCTCTAGGGCACAGGCGCTCAGTAGTTGTGGCTCTCAGGTTTATATGCCTAGCCGCATGTAGGATCTTCCCAGATCAGGGATCGAACTCATGTTCCCTACATTGGCAGGTGGATTCTTAACCACGGGACTACCAGGTAAGTCCTAAAGTTTACTTTTGAGGTGATCAAAATGTTTTGGAACTGAAAGAGGTGATGGTTGCATAACACTGAGAATGTACTAATGAATCACCTTAAATGTACACTTTCAGTTCAGTTCAGTTGAGTCGCTCAGTCGTGTCCGGCTCTTTGTGACCCCATGAATCGCAGCACACCAGGTATCCCTGTCCATCACCAACTCTTGGAGTTCACCCAAACTCATGTGCATCTAGTCGGTGATAACATCCAGCCATCTCATCCTCTGTCATCCCATTTTCCTCCTGCCCCCGACCCCTCCCAGCATCAGGGTCTTTTCCAATGAGTCATCTCTTTGCATGAGGTGGCCAAAGTATTGGAGTTTCAGCCTCAGCATCAGTCCTTCCAGTGAACACCCAGGACTGGTCTCCTTCAGAATGGACTGGTTTGATCTCCTTGAAGTCCAAGGGACTCGCAAGAGTCTTCTCCAACAACACAGTTCAAAAGCATCAATTCTTCAGCACTCAGCTTTCTTCACAGTCCAACTCTCACATCCATACATGACCACTGGAAAAACCATAGCCTTGACTAGGTGGACCTTTGTTGGCAAAGTGACGTCTCTGCTCTTTAATATGCTATCTAGGTTGGTCATAACTTTCTTTCCAAGGAGTTCATTTTATGTTATGTGAATTTTACCTCCATTAAAAAAAATAAACCTACAGGCTCTGAGTTCATCCTTGTTCACTTGGCATACCAACTATCCATACATGATCTCTGCATTTCAGTTTTCTTATCTGAAAACTGGGTACATAAGTAACAGCAACCTCCAATGGCATTCAGGAGCACTAAACCTGCTATTGCTAGAATAAATATTCAATCAAGTGAGCTGTTAATAAAAATCAATAATAAATTTAAAATATTAAAAATTAAAACATCTATTAATTTTAATTTTCTCAGGTATATTATACATTTCAAAATATGTTAGTGGTGTATAGGTCAATTGTTGTTTTTCAGTTGCTAAGTCATGTCTGCCTATTTGCGACCCCATGGACAGCGGCATGCCTTCCCTATTCTTCACTGTCTCCCAGAGTTTGCTCAAACTCATGTCCAATGAGTCGGTGATGCCATCCAACCATCTCATCCTCCATCGCCCCCTTCTCCTCCTGCCCTCAGTCTTTCCCAGCATCAGGGTATTTCCAGTGAGTCAGCTCTTTGCATCAGGTGGCCAAAGTATTGGAACTTCAGCTTCATCATCAATCCTTCCAGTGAATATTCAGGGTTGATTTCCTTTATGATTGACTGGTTTGATCTCCTTGCTGCCCAAGGGACTCTCAAGAGTCTTTTCCAGCACACAATTCAAAAGCATCAATTCTTTGGCGCTCAATCTTCTTTACGGTCCAACTTTAACATAGGTCAATACAAAGTAATTAATTACAAAAGGATATATGTCTTATTTTGACCTAGTTTGTTTTTCTCACATCATCACAGGCATAGCCAGGACTGTGATAGGCAGTCATTATGGCCACTATCTTCTCTTCTAATATCCCACCTCTCTAGGCAGAATGCCCATAGGGAAATCATGTATTTACTGTAAGTTTTTCAATCATTTAGTCTTTCTTACTTTGGAACCCTCACCACATCTCAAACGATTTTTAAAATATCTAAGAAATTTCCACTGACTACATAGATTTGTAGAGTTTTATTTTGTTAAAATATACAGTACTGCATAAACACATTTACAAACATGCAGTCATTAGACTGCAAAGGTATAGAGAATTGGCCCAAGTAATTAGGTATTTTTAAAATCCATTCAGTTAGATTTCTAGATTTCCATGTTCCTTAACATACTTAATTTAAATGCAGAGTCATGTTTAAGGTGACTCTCGGGCATCTGAAATGAAGGACTATTGAATGTCCTTTAAATGGGGAAACAGCAGGATAGGAGAGAAATCCTGCCACAAGTCTCCACAGTCAGCAAAAGCACCATAAGTGTGATGATGACTCTTGGTGTTGACTAGCATTTGTTAGGATACATAGAATTTCCAGAAGAGTAAGAAGTGATGAAAGTGAGGTGGTGGTTGTTGTTCAGTGGCTGGGTCATGTCTAAAGTGAGGCAGAAGCACACAGATGGGGTCCCGAGAGCTTCCTTCCTACCCCTCCTTACTAACCTGACAGTCCAGTCCAGGAACAGTGAGTTTAAGAGCCTGGTGTGCGTTACCTGTGGAATCCGAACTTTCATTCTGATTAAAGATACTTACAAGCATCAGGCATGATTAAGAGTGCTTAGTTGAAACTATGCACTTCTGATCGAAAGTTATTTGGTCACCGAGAGCCAAGGTAGACAATAATTTCCTAAAATGATGCATTTTGTCTAAATTGTTAACAAGAAAATCTTTTCACAGACGATGCCATTTAACTCTCTTTGTTCACCTTTAATTCCTCTCTGCTTCCAACTGAGTCGAAGGATTTGTATCAAAACAAAACAGCCCTTGGAACTCTGAAGAAATGGACCCATCTCTTTTTAAGCTTTTTTAAGCTTCAGGGTATTTTTTACAGTATACAGTATACATACTAATGTAATAAATATTTTAATTTCTTAAGGATATTGAACTCTAGTGTCCCTTAGAGGGGACTTTTATAACTTACTGCTACAAATATTGGCACTTAATCATAAAAGAAAATGATATTAAAATAGTTCAAGGATAAAATCCTATGTGGGGTAGGTAGTTGTTCTCAAACAGGCCATGATACCATTTACATATAACCTATAAGCTTGAAGAAGTTATGAATCAATATAGTGGCAAGGAACCTAACATAACAGTTAAGATCAATGCTTGTTATTTTTCATTTAGGCCATAGAATCACGCTTCCTTTCCTGAATGAACTAATAAGCCCATTTCAAAGAGAAAGAAATTGAACCGAAAAATAAAGCTTTAAGGTGAGCCTTGCCTGAAGAAACAGGCTTTCCTTTTTCAGATACCAGAAAGGAACTTCTTTGACCAGCAATTCAGTTCAGTTCAGTCTCAGTCGTAGCCGACCCTTTGCGACCCTATGGACTGCAGCATGGCAGGCTTCCCTGTCCTTCATTATCTCCCGGAGTTTGCTCAAACTCATGTCCCTGGAGTCGGTGATGCCATCCAACCATCTCATCCTCTGCTGCTCACCCTCCGACTAGCTATTCGCACTGCAGTATCGGCTTCGACAGCACAGTGAAGCGGAGCCAAGGAGAGACCAGGGCTTTCATAGTGCTGCCTCTGGTGGCGAGAGGAGGTGCTTATATTTCGCACAAGATTCCCCCATCCCCACCCCACCCTCAACCCCGAGTCTCGGGACTGAGGGAGACGGGAGCCGTCTAGAAATTGTCGTGAGGCCAGCTCCGCGGCTCCGGACGCAGCACAATGGGCGGGCGTGGGCGCTCAGCGAGTTCCTCTTCTCCAGCCCTTCCTGCCAGTGTTCGCCAAAATGTTTGGGGGTTTGAGGCTGCAAAACTCCCTGAGCTGGGGGGAAAACGGTAAACGCTTCTTCCCAGGGGCGATTTTCTTTTCTATTTCTCCGGCCCTCACCAGGGTGTTTGACCTTCGGGCGGACAGCGTTCCCCGTGCCCTGAAGCCAGCTGTGTTCCTGACCCCAGAATAAATCAGGGCTGCCCGCGGGGCCTCGCAGAGCTCCGGACACGTTTCCTGTCGGGGCCTAAGGGAAGCGGTTTGCCGCCGCGACCCTGGAGGGGAGGCTTGGCGGTCGAAGGGACGGCGGGGGTGGGGTGGGGTGGGGGAGCGGGAAGCGGGGGGAGCCAGCGGTGGGAGGCGGTGCCCGCGCTCCCGGGACATCCCCACGCCCTCGGACGGTACAGACCCAAGCTGGGAGCAGCTGTGGGCGCTGGGCCTGCAAGATGAGGCCGGCGCTCGCCCTGTGCTTCCTCTGGCAGGCTTTCTGGCCCCGGCCCGGCCGTGGCGAGCACCCCACCGCCGACCGCGCGGGCTGCTTGGCCTCGGGGGCCTGCTACAGCCTGCACCACGCTACCTTCAAGCGGCAGGAGGCCCAGGAGGCCTGCAACCTGCGCCACGGGGTGCTCAGCACGGTGCGCGGGGGCACGGAGCTCCGCGCGGTGCTCGCGCTCCTGCGGGCGGGCCCGGGGCCGGGAGGGGGCTCCAAAGACCTTCTCTTCTGGGTGGCTCTGGAGCGCCGGCGATCCGACTGCACCCTGGAGAATGAGGCTTTGCGGGGTTTCTCCTGGTTGTCCCCCGACGTCGGCGAGTCGGAAAGCGACACGCTGCAGTGGGTGGAGGAGCCCCTCCGCTCCTGCACCGTTCGGAGGTGCGCGGGACTCCAAGCCACCCGGGGAATCGAGCCCGCGGGCTGGAAGGAGATGCGATGCCACCAGCGCGCCGACGGCTATCTGTGCAAGTACCAGTTCCAGAGCTTGTGCCCCGCACCGCGCCCGGGGGCCGCTTCGAACTTGAGCTACCGCGCGCCCTTCCAGCTGCACAGCGCGGCGCTGGACTTCAGTCCCCCGGGGACGGAGGTGAGTGCGCTCTGCCCTGGGCAGCTCTCCATCACGGCCACCTGCACCGCGGACGAGGTCGGCGCGCGCTGGGAAGGGATACCCTCTGAGGCCGAGCTCTGTCCCTGTCCCGGGAGGTATCTACGGGCTGGCAAGTGCGCTGAGCTCCCTGATTGCCTAGACGACGTGGGAGGCTTTGCTTGCGAGTGTGCTGAGGGTTTCGTGCTGGGGAAAGACGGACACTCCTGTGTAACCAATGGGGAAGGACAGCCGACCCCGGGAGAGACCCAGGTGCTCACCCGGGACCCTCCAGACTCTGCAGCCAGCCTAGCGCCGAAGGGAACGTGGTCACCCAGTGTCCCGGAGAGGCCAGGAGAGATACCCAATGCCCCTGGAGAAGGCAGTGCAACAGCATCTTTTCCCGGGATCCCTCAGTGGGGAGCACAGAGCACGCTATCTACCCTTCAGATGTCCCGTCAAACAGAGGTAAAGGCGGACGTGAACTCTTCAGGAACAGCCTTTCCCAAGGTTAATGCTACGTCTCCCTTGGACAACCCCCAGGCTTTCGATTCTTCCACGGTGGTCTTCGTACTTGTGAGCATGGCTGTAGTAGTGTTGCTGATACTGACCGTGACAGTGCTGGGGCTTTTCAAACTCTGCTTCCACAAGAGCCCTTCCCCTCAACAAAGAAAGGGGCCTTTGGCCTCGCCGGGCACGGAGGGTGATGCGGAGGCGGCTCCTCTGAGCTCCAGCTCTGCACGTTGCACGGACGATGAGATGAAGGCCGGGGACTGTGGTCTGCGGGACAGAGTGGAGGGAGCCTCGTTGACGGGGTCCTGTCTTGGCTCTGGTGACACATAGGGAAATGGGGGACAGTGAGCGCTCCTTGTGAGTAGTTTTTCACGTTTAGTGAAAAGGGAAAAGAGGAACTTATTGGTGCGGCTGACAATTCCTACAGAAATTCTGTCCCCTAAATTCCCTCTGTTCCACTGAGGAAGAGCTATTTTCTTTATTCTGGGGAATTTGGAGAGGTGGTTGAACTTTTTATGACATGGGAAGCGAATAAATTTTTTTTTTTTTTTTTTAACCAAAATGGAAAGGAAACCTCCTGTTTACATTGTACGGGCTGGGAGTATATTGGTTTGAAATTCCCAGGCAAAAAAAAAAATAAAGTATTGTTGATAACCCAGACTCAAATATCATTGGTTTCCCAGAGGAGTAATTATTCAGGAAGACCAGCAGAGGGGCATGCTGAGAATACAAGAGTGCCTCCTGCTTTCACAGGAAGGAGAAAGTCCTTGTAATGAGGAGTAGATCTTTAAGAACTTTTTCCTTGGTCCTTTTATACTTTATTTTCAAAGTCATTGTTACTTGTGTCCTTGCTATAAATCCAAACTGTAGCGTTGCCAGAGTGCTTGCTGGCTCTAGAAGCAAATTATAGTTGACCACCAATTCAAGTGTCTACTGAGTGTCCTTGCTCAAGGAAACACATGATTTGTGTTTCCCTCTTCCATTTTTTTGTGCTTCTCTGTGTAACACCTCCTCAACCAAATAGAACTTTTCCAAACATCAGGATGCTGATCTTCACTTCCAATTATGGCAATGTTAATTTTCAATTAAAGTGTTACTGCTGAGTATTGATTTGAAATCTTCTGGGTATGTTAAAACAAAAGTAAACTGGGTTTCCTCCACAGTTGCTAGGTTCTTGACCACTGTTTAATCTATAGGAAAATTTGAATTCCATACCACTTCCTTCCCTCATGTCATGAAAGTGTGTGCAGTGACCATACATGCCCATACTGGAATGATTACACGTTAACAAGATTCTACGTGGGCAAAGGCATGTAGAATAGGCAGACAGCTTACCATAAGAATTAATAATGTAAGAAACAAGTGGGAAATATAAATATCTATCATCTTGTTAGGACTTGGGATATTAGAAAATTGTCTAAACGGAGCATTCTTTTAAAAAACAGTCAAGATGTAATGATAATCACTATTTAGTGAGACTGAGGCAACCTCCCAGAAAATATCCCACTTTTATTAATATGCTAGCACTTTAAAATGAAATATTTGGGGGTTGGTGCATAGATGGAGATAGAGAAACAAGCTAAGTAACCAGGAAGACTGGAAACAAGGAAGAAGTTTACACTATGATTGACATAAAATCATTGGGATACTCTTGAGTATGTAATGTATTAGATATATACATATACACATTATATAAAGTATTGTAACATTAAAGGAATAAAGTAATAGGTAATTTGCTTCATATACTAAATGTATGTTTAAACAGTTAAGTTTAAGCAAAATCACAAATTAATTAGAATTAACAACTTTCAAAGTAATTTTATGTAAAATCATTTCACAAAGATAACTAAAATCAGGTAAGTAGATGGCTTACCCAATGTACCCAGCTTGTTTGAATGAATGTGTCTCAGCTCACCTCAGCTGTAGTATTTTATCTTTGCTCTTTCCCATAAAACCTCTCCACAGAGAAGGTAACTATTTGAATAGAATATATGGTACTTTCTTTTGTAAGGTGAAAAATAGTTTATCTATAAGGGAAAGGCTACCCACTCCAGTATCCTGGCCTGGAGAATTCCATGGACTGTCTAACTGAACTGAATGTAAATTATCTATAGCTAGTACTATCTGTATCTAGAAGTATTTGTATCTATCTCTGTGTATGTGTATACACATACTTTGTCTTAAAGTAGGTACTTGTACCATTGTTACAATACAATAGCGTATGCATCACTAATGTATTATGCACCTTGCCAATGGTGACATTACACATTTGGGGGTCCAAATGCCCTAGTGAAGAATAAATAGGTGTCAGCTCAATAATTTAACTGCTATTTCCTATTACTTCCCCATATAAGTAAATCAGGAAGGAACTACAGAACACTGTATGTTTTTACATTTGACTTCCCAACAAATAGCAATTGCAGACCAAGCTCCATATAATTTTGTTTGCTTTCTGGCTGTGACATTTTTCATAAAGTTTCAACCCATGGCAGAATCGAGCCAACCAAGCATGATCTCTTAAAAGCTTTGTTAGATTAAGGTCAGTGCCCTTCCTCAGAATATTTCTTTACTATCACTTATTCATTATTTCTCCAACCTCTTTGAGGTTGATTCCTTTCTTACTTAAAACCCTCTGCCCCTGCACTTATTTCACAGCTGCCTGTTTAGTCATTTTCTTAGAAGGAAAGCATGGAACCTAATTTACAGTCTTTTTCTCTGCTAAGTCCTGCTAAGGAGAAGGCAATGGCACCCCCACTCCAGTACTCTTGCCTGGAAAATCCAATGGACGGAGTAGCCTGGTAGGCTACAGTCCCTGGGGTTGTGAAGAGTCAGACACGACTGAGCGACTTTACTTTCAAGTTTCGCTTTCATGCATTGGAGAAGGAAATGGCAACCCACTCCAGTATTCTTGCCTGGAGAATCCCAGGGATGGAGGAGCCCGGTGGGCTGCCATCTCTGGGGTCGCACAGAGTTGGACACGACTGAAGCGATGCAGCAGCAGCAAGTCCTATCATCTTCCATAGTCTCTGAGTCCTTGTGTATGACTCTTCCAGTGACAGTGTGTTTCAGTTCCTTGCTTTCCTCACTTCTAATAAGCTCCACTTTATTTCAGCCTCCACTCCAACAGCTGNATCTCTGGGGTCGCACAGAGTTGGACACGACTGAAGCGATGCAGCAGCAGCAAGTCCTATCATCTTCCATAGTCTCTGAGTCCTTGTGTATGACTCTTCCAGTGACAGTGTGTTTCAGTTCCTTGCTTTCCTCACTTCTAATAAGCTCCACTTTATTTCAGCCTCCACTCCAACAGCTGTACCTGAGCCTTTAAGATGATTTTGAAACTGTTCTACATCTGAAATCACAAATGCAGGCATTTGTGTGGGCATGCATGTGTTCAGAGACCTACTAGATTAGTCTTTAGAGACTGGGCTTTGGAATCTCTCTCTATAGATTTTAACCCTAGCCAGGTAACTCTGATTTTAATCAAAGTTTGCAAACCACTCAATGCAATTGTGTGTACCTCAACACCAAAGTTTCATGTTCTCTTTTCTCCATTCCCACTATGTCTGGAGAATAGAGGGTGCTTGGAAGAAAAGTTATGACCAACCTAGATAGCATATTCAAAAGCAGAGACATTACTTTGCCGACTAAGGTCTGTCTAGTCAAGGCTATGGTTTTTCCTGTGGTCATGTATGGATGTGAGAGTTGGACTGTGAAGAAGGCTGAGCGCCAAAGAATAGATACTTTTGAACTGTGGTGTTGGAGAAGACTCTTGAGAGTCCCTTGGACTGCAAGGAGATCCAACCAGTCCATTCTAAAGGAGACCAGTCCTGGGTGTTCTTCGGAAGGACTGATGCTAAAGCTGAGACTCCAGTACTTTGGCCACCTCATGTGAAGAGTTGACTCATTGGAAAAGACTCTGATGCTGGGAGGGATTGGGGGCAGGAGGAGAAGGGGACGACAGAGGATGAGATGGCTGGATGGCATCACTGACTTGATGGATGTGAATCTGAGTGAACTCCAGGAGTTGGTGATGGACAGGGAGGCCTGGCATGCTGCAATTCATGGGGTGGCAAAGAGTCGGACAGGACTGAGCTACTGAACTGAACTGAACTGACCTGTCAAGATGACCACAGTCTGAATTTTGCTGATTTCATACTCATGATGCATTTTGACATTTTCTTCTGTCTCCTATATTTCCTGAAAATTGATACTTAGATTCAGAGGCTTGAACAGACTTGTCATATCTTTGACAAGACTAAATGTAGTGGTGTTTTTCCTTAACAAAAGCATATAATGTCTGTTTTTTACTCTTAGCAGCCACTGATGCTTAAAGCTTAGATACATTAATTCATCAGGGTTACAAAATGGTGCTTATTTTTTTTCATGAATTACCTAGGAACCTTTACAAGGAGACACTTTCTTTCATTTACTAGTTGGTTATCAAATTATACATGCCATATGTAAGAAAGTCAGAATAAATACTTATTTCTTTATGTTCATCAATTTTTAGGTAATTAATTTCCCTCTAATCTTCAAAAGATCAATTATATTTTAACTATTAAGATGAGTTTACAGTACTGAACATATTTGATGGGTTCCAATCAATTGCCATTCATATTTTTATTGAAACTCAAATTTTCCCATCTTTGGCCAGTGAGAGCTTCCTAAGTTGACCCCTGAGTCCTTTTGACATGATTCTAGTGTCCTTTGATGATTTCCTTGTCATCTGGTGTAACAAGACTTTCCAGGCTCATTATGTATATTTCCTGCCCCAGATCTGGAATTAGCCCTTCTCTGGGAAGTCTTGGTGTCTCTTAATGAAAGATGATATTTCAAGACTGCAATCTAGACTCTATAAGAATTTCACTGCTATAGAATTGGTCATTGTTTCTAGGCCTTTTCAGAAGAAAGATCTGGAAAGTGTCATAATTCCTAAAATAAGATAGAATTCCACCAGCAAGATAAAGGAAAAAAATATGTAGAAATGAAACAGAAGTATTCAGATAAGTTTCCCTAAGTGGGCATTTTCTCATTTTCTCATTGGGCATTTGCTTTGGGTGCAGTGGGGCATGTAGTGATAGAAACTGGACAACTGGAGGGTAATGAGCATAAAGGGAAATGATAACTTACTTCCCAGGGCAAGTCCCAGGGGAACTAAAAACCTCTTAGAGAAACAGCAGTCAAACTTGGTGCTGATGTTGTAGAATAGCAGTGTCTAAGGCAGGTATCTAGATGGACCGAACAGAGGGAAGCATCACAGAATGGTGTGAGAGAGAAGCTAAAGTTCTTTTGTCTGAGAGTTGGCCTGTGGATCTTGTGAAACCTTAGGGGTGAAGCAATCATGACACTGAATAACCTGAATAGACCCAACACATAAAAATTAACTGAAAGGGGAACTGTTACCTTACTGCCACAGATGTAGACGGCTGAAAACCACTGAAGACTGTATGTCCCACTATAAACCAGGCTGGACAGATCTAGTGACCACAGGACATGCCAGGGTAATATATATACTTCCTAGAACTCATCTTTTCCCCATGGATACTTGCAGAAATGAAAGGAAGAGAATCATAGAGTGACCAGCTAACCAGCAAGCACTAAGTAAAATCAGAAATACATGAATTGGCCTCTGTGTGGCAAGACTAAGTTTTCTGTCATCAACGGAAATGATGCTTAAGAACTGAGTTCTGTTACTGAGAAATAAATAAATTTCTATTCGTACATATGTTTCATTAGCTTCTATCTTAGAAAGAAGTATATATGCTTTTAACTTTGTAACTTAGAGGTACTGCTAACTGCCTCATAAAATTGTTATGAGAAAATGAATATAGAGACTTATTACAGTAACCTGAAGTAGAGTAGAGAAAAGTCAAAAGTGTTAGTCACTCAGTCATGTCCAACTCTTTGTGAACCCATGGACTGTAGCCCACCAGGCTCCTGTGTATATGGAATTCTCCAAGCAAGAATACTGGAGTGGGTTGCCATGTCCTCCTCCAGGGGATCTTCCTGACCCAGGGATCGAACCCACATCTCCTGCATTGTGGCAGATTCTGAGCCACAAAGGAAGTAGAGTAAGCTCTCAAAACCCCTAGTGGCAGATTGAGGAGGGAAGCTATGAAGTGTCCTCATCATGATATTTATAAAGGTTTCCCTTGTGGCTCAGCTGGTAAAGAATCCATCTGCAATACAGAAAATTCTGCCTGCAATGCGGGAGCCCTGAGTTTGAGCCCTGGGTCACGATCCCCTGGAAAAGGAAGTCACAACCCCCTCGTGTATTCTTACCCGGAGAATCCCTGGAGAATCCCATGGACAGAGCAGCCTGGCGGGCTACAGTCTATGGGGTCACAGGGTGAGACATGACTTAGTGACTAAGCCACCACTATTCAGACAAGAGCTTTAGGAAGTCCTAGTAACGCCATTAGAAACTAGTGAATGTAGCTCGAGAGTGCTGAGAATCAGAAAACAAGACAAACATCCTCTTGAGTTTGTTTTCCTGTTGTTTTCGTAACAGTCATCAAGCTAGGCCTTGAAAACATACATGATGACAGGGTCTAGTGAGGCAAACTGCAATCGAATTGAATCTGTATTTTCCTCTACCAGTCAAGATTTTTGAATTGTGAGTAAATTAAATTTATGTTGGAGTTGTTCCTTGCTAAGAATTAACTGTATATACTGTATATACGTATATTAACTGTAAGAGCGTACCGATTCCTTCAGTAGTGAGTATATCTCATAGTGCATCTTTATTTATATCCAGGACATTTTTGTGGCTGTATTTGATTGATATGTGCTTCTTCTGATTCTTGCTAATTTCAAAGAATATTGAATAAATGTTACCAAGTCAAGGACGCACTTGTCTCTCTCTCTCTCTTTTTTAAATTATAGAAAACATTTGGTTTTGATATGGTAAAGAATCCACCTGCAATACAGGAGGCCCCAGTTCAGTCCCTGGGTTGGGAAGATCCCCTGGAAAAGGGAATGGCAACCCACCCCAGTATTCTTGCCTGCAGAACTCCATGGACAGAGGAGCTTGGCAAAAAAAAAGAAAACAAGTCTACTGGTCTATAACCCTGAACAACAAGAACAAAAGCATTTAAATATGTCCAAAGAGAGAAAATGCTGCCCCTAAGATAAACATATTTTGGTTCTTTTTCCCAAGCATGCTAACTTGTTATATGCTATGAGGATGTGATGGGAGCTAGTAGTAACACTCATTATTTTTTAAATGATCTGTTTCCAGTTCTCATATTTTTCCTTCAAATGGCAGAACTGGGAGCATGCAGTATCAGCCAGCGGCTACGAGATGAATGGATACTTAAAGTAACCAGAAGGCTCTTTCTCAAAGCCTTAGGTAGGAACGTGTCCTTAATATGAACCGCTTCAGTAGGTAAATTTCCCTGGCATAGTAGTGTCTCAGGAAGCAGGGACTGTAATTTGGCACCTGGATAAGCCCCATGTGGCCTGACTGTCTAGTGCTGTGATCATGGGTCCCTCAACAGTGTCCAGAGTGTCTGTTTGGCCAACACTACTATTAGCAGTATGCTGTGCTTGGTTTAAAGTATTTTCTTTCCTATTACTCCCTTCATCAACGTGTATAGAAAGCTCTTAAAAATGATAAACCATAAACAAACTCCTTTACTGTCTCTTCCCAAGAAAGTTGAATATAAATTGAGAGGAACAAAACAAAATAATTCCAGATTTCTCTGATATATTGTAATATCCACGTAGTACTTTTTATAGATCTATAATATCCTACACAGGAATTTTTTTTATAGAAAAGTAACTTTTTTACATGTAGTATATTGTTTTCTATATCCTTACAACATCCCTGTGGAAATGGGGAGGGATAGATGGGTAGAAATCTGTAGTGTCTGTGACAGTTTTTCTTAAACTAAGACTTGCTAAATTACTGAGACCATTATATAGCAAATCTTTCAGGTTTTTCCTTTTAACAGGAGGCCCTCTTCCTTGAGAGGGTAAGAAGCTAAGGAGCTTTTTTTTATGGCTTGCAATCTCTTTGTTCCTAAGGCTGAGTCACATCTGACTGAGCTCCTCGGGTTTATGTGGAAGCTAGGTCAGGATTATACCTTCTTATTCATCCCTCTCCTGTATTTGGCAGGTGACTCAAGAGTCATGGACCAATGCTAGGAAATCCTTGTTCTCAGTGGTTAGGGCCTTTATCTGTACCCCCTCACACCACCTTTTCCCTATTTAAGGTCGCAGGGTAGGCAAGAATGGGATGACTAACCCTTTTATTTATGGTCTTGACATTCCGCTCAATGATTTGAGACTTCGTCTCATTGTTATCTTTAAATTTCCTCTCTGCACTGCCCTTCCCTTTGGATTACTTATGTGTTAAGTCTCGTAAAGGTGTTACTTGCTCAGTTGTGTCCAACCCTTTGCAAACCCATGGACTGTAGCCCTCCAGACTCCTCTATCTATGAAATTCTCCAGGCAAGAATCCTGGAGTAAGTAGCCTTTCCTTCTCCAGGGGATCTTCCCCACCCAGGGATTGAACCCAGGGATTGCAGGCAGGTTATTAACTGTCTGAGCCACCAGGGAAGCCCCTCCATTAAGTCTGCCGCCGTAGTCTAGTCGCTCAGTTGTGTCCAACTCTTTGCGACCCCGTAGACTATAGCCCAGCGAGCGCCTCTGACCATGGAATTCTCCAGGTAAGAGTACTGGAGTGGGTTGCCATTTCCTTCTCCAGGTGATCTTCCCAACCCAGGGATAAAACCCCTGTCTCTGCATTGCAGGAGCCACTCAGCCACCAGGGAAGCCATTAAGTCTGCCCTGTCCTAAGTCACTACCACAAACACTTTTCCTCTTCATTTCTCTCCTCCTGGAGAGTTGCCGCAGCCTGTTATCAATGTGACCTTCATAACACACCACTGCAACATTCAGCTCTGTGGCTCGAAAGGATGCCAGGCTTTCTCCTTGAAGTCCACACTCCTGAGCATCACCCAGGGCCCCTAGACCTTGTCGAGTTGCTTCCTGTTTTATACTGTTTTGTTTTGTTTTGTTTTGTTTTGTTTTTTGCCAATTTGAGTTGCTTACTGTTGGTTTATTGCAGCTCTGTAATTTTAACACAAATTCCTTCTACCTGGAACACCAGCTGCCCTGTGCTGAAATGTGTCCATAGTACAAATCCTAGTTTAAATGCTGCCTCCAGCAAGATATTTTCTCCAATCACCTGAGGCTCAAACCAATTCTCTGAAATCTC
>SJYX01013068.1:338396-354067 GCA_006410675.1 Oreotragus oreotragus | reverse complement strand
TTTTTTGCCAATTTGAGTTGCTTAGTGTTGGTTTATTGCAGCTCTGTAATTTTAACACAAATTCCTTCTACCTGGAACACCAGCTGCCCTGTGCTGAAATGTGTCCATAGTACAAATCCTAGTTTAAATGCTGCCTCCAGCAAGATATTTTCTCCAATCACCCGAGGCTCAAACCAATTCTCTGAAATCTCTCATCACTTCATTTAAATCATTCTTATTTTAGCTACCAGTACACATATTTTTCATCACCTCTACTACATTGTACACTGTTGAACTGAGAAACTACACCTTACAAATTTTGTAAAAAACAAATTGCCATTACATTGCAAGCTATAAATAGAGGTTTTCTAAATAAATTATACATAGGAAGAAATGATAATAAATTTGTTTAAATGAGTATAAATTTTTATATTGAATAATCAAGTGTCTACACTTTTTAAATCCTTAACAATAATTTATTAACCATTATTGTTGTTCAGTCACTCGGTTGTGTCAGACTCTTTTTGACCCTGTGGACTGCAGAACTCCAAGCTTCCCTGTTCTTCACTAACTCCTGGAATCTGCTCAAACTCATGTTGTTTGCGGGGAAGGCAATGGCCCCCCACCCCAGTACTCTTGCCTGGAAAATCCAATGGACGGAGTAGCCTGGTGGGCTGCAGTCCATGGGGTCGCTAACAGTTGGACAGACTGAGCGACTTCACTTTCACTTTTCTCTTTCATGCATTCGAGAAGGAAATGGCAACCCACTCCAGTGTTCTTGCCTGAAGAATCCCAGGGACGGGGGAGCCTGGTGGGCTGCCGTCTGTGGGGTCACACAGAGTCGGACACGACTGAAGTGACTTAGCAGCAGCAGCAGCATCATGGGGTCGCTAACAGTTGGACAGACTGAGCGACTTCACTTTCACTTTTCTCTTTCATGCATTGGAGAAGGAAATGGCAACCCACTCCAGTGTTCTTGCCTGAAGAATCCCAGGGACGGGGGAGCCTGGTGGGCTGCCGTCTGTGGGGTCACACAGAGTCGGACACGACTGAAGTGACTTAGCAGCAGCAGCAGCACGTCGTTTGAGTCAGTGATGCCATCCAACCATCTCATCCTCTGTCACTGTAGTAACTATATTATGTGTTACAATTTACTCAAAGCTCTCCCAGATTCCTTATAAAAGTTTTGACTTCATGATGTATATGTATTAACTCAGAAAAGTTTGAGATCAGGTTCTCTGATATGTATCCCGAAAAGTCTGACTTTCTCATATTCACACGTACCCTCCAACATCGCTAAGAACTAAAACACTCTTTCTCCCCAGACCATCTCTCTTCTTACAAAGACATGCCTAAAGTATGAGATATCCAGAGGGCATCTGTTTCTCCTAAAATCCTCCAACACTGGCCTGCTCCACAAAGCCTGCCCAACATCCTTCCCTCTGAAGATCAGTGTCAGATGTCCTGATAGCTCCAACAGCAATTTTGCCATTGTGTGGGGGAGTAAAGGTGGGAGCAAATCCAAGGCAGACAGTGACCCCTAAGCTAAAGGATACATGGCCATAGGCTTGGTCCCTGGGGATAAAGTCCCCTGGCAGAAGGACTTAGCCAACAAGATAGTACCACAGCAACTTGGGGAGAACAGGGTTTGTGGGCACACTGGCTTCAGACACTTCAGTCTATGGAGCTAGGATCTTTAGTGCTCCCAGCCAGCAACACCAGTCCAGACTCAATAACCCAACAAATTCATGATCCAAACACTTAGAAAAGGAGAAAGCAGGAATTAAGTCTAACATAATTTACATGCCTGTGGTCCTTCTGCTCTCACCCATAGCCTCCCCTATTACTGTCTCTTCTTGATTGCCCACTTTTTCACCACCCTCATGTCCCTTTGTTTCATTTCTTGAACCCACAGACAGACTTACAGATTAAAATTGGAAGCAAGTGAGGAGAAAGGCGGTGAATACTTCCAAGCCTTCGAGCTGAAAGCAGACCTCTGCTCTCGTCGAGACTGCCTTTTGGTCTCAGTGCCAGGACCGCAGGTGTGGGAGGTGGCTATGGCTCTGTGCGTCCCCGGTCAGGGCCCCAGACCACCAGTCTTCCCAATGAGCTGACTCAGAGTGCCTCCTGCTTCTGCGGGGCTTTATCTCCCCTCTTACGCTCAGGCAAGACTGATAGAATTAAGAGCATGTAGCTCTCTCCTTTTCACTTACGATTTTAGTGAATTAATTAATTTGTATGTATTCATCATCTGTATCACCTTTAATATATAGGTCTGTAAGGGCAGAGACCACGTCTGCCTGTTTTTTTTCCCCACATCCACAATGTCAGGCATGTAAATGGTACTAAATCCTTATTGGATAAATGGAGGAATAGGTGAGGTGAGGTGAAGTTGCTCAGTCGTATCCGACTCTTTGCGACCCCGTGGACTGTAACCTACTAGGCTTCTCCGTCCATAGGATTCTCCAGGCAAGAATACTGGAGTGGATTGCCATTTCCTTCTCCAGGGGATCTTCCCGACCCAGGGATCGAACCCAGGTCTCCCGCATTGGAGGCAGACGCTTTAACCTCTGAGCCACCAGGGAAGCCCTGGTTTGAAACACAGCTGAAGGGCAGGGCGAGTGGGTGGAGATACTTTTGCTGATCTCTTCTGAATACATTTGCATTTGACTATATATACACATGTACATGCACACATCTTTTATCTCTATAGCTCTTTAGAATTTGCCTATGTGCCTCTTTGGAAAAGACTTTGATGCTGGGAGGGTTTGGGGGCAGGAGGAGAAGGGGACGACAGAGGATGAGATGGCTGGATGGCATCACTGACTTGATGAACGTGAGTTTGAGTGAACTCCGGGAGTTGGTGATGGACAGGGAGGCCTGGTGTGCTGCGATTCACGGGGTCGCAAAGAGTCAGGCACGACTGAGCGATTGAACTGAACTGATGTGCCTCTTCTCTAGACCTCTGCAGTTGCAACCATGCCATTCTTTCAGGGATGTATTCCTTCTGCCACTCTCTGTCTGTGCTCCCTAGCTCAGTCATGTCTGACTTTTTGTGACTGCAGGGACTGTGGCCCTCCAGGCTCTTTTATCCATGGGATTTTTCCAGGCGAGAATACTGGAGTGGGTTGCCATTTAATAATCCAAAGGATCTTCCCAACCCAGGGATCGAACTCTCGCCTCTAGGGTCTCCTGCATTAGCAGGAAGATTCTTTACCTCTGAGCCACCAGGGAAGCCCTCTCTAGCCCTCCAGTTATCCTCTACCCTGCCCTTCCTTTGGATGATCTGGCATCTTCCTGTCCTTTATTATACATTAGCCCTTACAGACAGTCCAGGAGACCCATTAGCAGAAGCATGCACGGGAGGGCAAGGCCCACTTGACAGTTGTATTGAGGACTTGTCCTGTTTACCATCACATATGCTGGAAAAGATCAAAGCTGAGCAGAGGTCTGTTTGGGTCTTGCACAGAATGTGGCTCCCCAGGCTGGATCTTCATTACAGACAACACCTGCTCTCCAGGCCTCAGCTGCCTGCTCCACATTCTCCTGTAGAGTTCCTCCCACAGGGCAGATACAACAGGGCCTCAAATTAAACTCATCACAGGTGTCTTTTGTAACATTTAGCTCTTTAATGATACAGTGCTTATTTCAGAATTCTAGGTTGGAACCTTCAATTGTTCTTTTCAATCAATTTTTTCTTTTTTTAAGATTTTTTTATATAGACCATTTTCAAAGTCTTTATTTAGTTTGTTACAGTAATAGTTCTGTTTTATGTTTTGTTTTTTTTTGCCACAAGACATCTGGGATTCTAGCTTCCCATTCAGAGATCGAAACTGCACCCCCTGCATTGATTGGACGGCAAAGTCTTAAACTGGCCAGCCAGGGANATAGACCATTTTCAAAGTCTTTATTTAGTTTGTTACAGTAATAGTTCTGTTTTATGTTTTGTTTTTTTTTGCCACAAGACATCTGGGATTCTAGCTTCCCATTCAGAGATCGAAACTGCACCCCCTGCATTGATTGGACGGCAAAGTCTTAAACTGGCCAGCCAGGGATGTCCCTTCATTTCTTTCTTTAACCTTTAAATTCTCCATCACCAATTCCTGTTGATCCTCCCTTTGAAATGTGCATCAGATCTGCCCTTTTGTGCTGAGGTCTACCATTGCCATCCCAGCCTAGATTTTTATCACTGTAATCCCAATTTACTCATTTTTAAAAATGTAATATTTATATCTAAGCTCACTTAGCAAACCAGTCTAATCTTTTTGTGGCTCCCTTTTAAAAAAACAAAACAAAACAAAACAAAACAGCTTCTTATTTTCTAGCACATGAAGACCCCAAAATCCATGGCCAACTACTCAAAATGTGGTCCCACGCTATGTACTGGTCCAGTCTTGTGTCCCAAGATTCTTGTAGACACCCCTCAGGCTTGCCTCATATTTCCCAGGGAAACAACAAAGCCGTATTAAGCACATGCTTTGTGCCAGGCCCAGTGATTGGCACTGGAGGGATTTTTTTTTTGCCACAAGACATCTGGGATTCTAGCTTCCCATTCAGAGATCGAAACTGCACCCCCTGCATTGATTGGACGGCAAAGTCTTAAACTGGCCAGCCAGGGACGTCCCTTCATTTCTTTCTTTAACCTTTAAATTCTCCATCACCGGTTCCTGTTGATCCTCCCTTTGAAATGTGCATCAGATCTGCCCTTTTGTGCTGAGGTCTACCATTGCCATTCCAGCCTAGATTTTTATCACTGTAATTCCAATTTGCTCATTTTTTAAAATGTAATATTTATATCTAAGCTCACTTAGCAAACCAGTTTAATCTTTTTGTGGCTCCATTTGAAAAAAAAAAAAAAAGCAAAACAGCTTCTTATTTTCTAGCACATGAAGACCCCAAAATCCATGACCAACTACTCAAAATGTGGTCCCACGCTATGTACTGGTCCAATCTTGTGTCCCAAGATTCTTGTAGACACCCCTCAGGCTTGCCTCATATTCCCCAGGGAAACAACAAAGCCGTATTAAGCACATGCTTTGTGCCAGGCCCAGTGATTGGCACTGGAGGGAGATAAGGCAGGATCCAAGACCGACTTGATCCCTGTCTTCACGAACCCTGAAGTCCACCTCGGGATTTTCCTTCCTTCTTCAGCTCTGCCAGTAGGGCACTGCTGCTGAACCTACACTCCTTTGCCATTACGCTGCTGACTCTTCATATACTCAACCAAAGAAGGGCTTCCCTGGTGGCTCAGTGGTAGAGAATCACCTGCCAGTGCAGGAGACGTGGATTTGACCCCTGATCCAGGAGGATCCCACATTCCTCAGAGCAACTAAGCCCATGCACTACAACTGTTGAGCCTGTGTTCTAGAGCCCAGGCTCCACAACTACTGAAGGCTGGGCACCCTAGAGCCCAGGCTCCTCAACAAGACAGTAGCCTCCACTTGCCACAACTAGAGAAAAGCCTGCGCAGCAGTGAAGACCTGGCACAGCCAAAAATTTTTTAAATTCTTAAAAACAAAAAAACCAAAGGGTATTTATTAGCCTTGTCATTTGGGGAGGGCACCATGCTAGGCAGGGAAAAGTTCAAGTCTGGAAGTTAGAGATTAAGTCTTCAGGACACAACCAGCACAATGCCTGGATGTGGGTAAGTAGTCCAAAAACCTTTGACATATATATATATATATATATTTGTCCATGCCCCAAGGCGTGCAGGAGCTTAGTGCCTTGACCAGGGATCAATCTGTGCCCCCTGCATTGGAAATGCAGAGTCCTAACCACTGGACCACCAGGGAAGTCCCTCTATACCTTTTAAAATGAATGACACATAATAAAAGGTTGTAAACAGAGCAATCTGAATTCAGAGGAAAGAGAAAGCAGAATGTTGAGGAGTCTGCAGAAGGCTGTGCTTTGGAGGATGGGGGCTGTGCACAGAGCAAGGCGTGGGAGGAGAACATTCCAAGCAAGCGAGGTGCCGACTGCCCCCAACTACCTGCCCTCTCTGTTTCCATAGTGATGGAGTATACACAGCCCTGCTGGGCCTTGAACCAGGACTATCCGTGCAACAATGTTCTCATCCATAACATGTGAGCTGAAATCATGGGTAGAGCGTCCACAGCATCTGCTTTAAAATCAGAGGGGGATACTTTATGCTGTAGAATAAACAGCACAAGGTTATTTCTTGCTCACAAAAGTCTGCTGCAAGCCCAGGGGCTTCTTCACATTCACTCAGGATTCCTGCGGGTTTCCATCTCAGATTGTTAAAAGTGAGGCCAAACTGAATGTCAGAATTTGGGGCAGAAAAAGTTTTATCACAAGGCCATGTAAGGAGACATGGTGAGTCATGACTTGAAAAGTCTAGAGCTCCCCAAAGAGTTTCAGCAAAGCATTTTTAAAGGGCAGGTGAAGGGCATGGGTTGCAGGTTATGTGGTCGGCTGTGCACAGTTCTGACTGACCGATGGTGAGGCAGCAGGGTGGTATCCCAGGGGTTTACATCATCAGTCCTTAGACTCCAGGAGGCCTGGGGTATGTGCTTATGGTCTTCAAGTGCTTCTTCCATTTGGTGGGGAGTTTTCATATCTGCAAAACAATTCAGGAAATTTGCATCAAATACTAGTATCTAGGTACTTTGAGAGGAACTAAAGCAGAGGAGATGGGGGAAGGCCTGTCAATAGAAAAGAATTGGACACTAGTAAATATTGTAATGTTTATTACACTTACATAAAATGAAGGTGCATGTCATCAACTTAATGTCTACTTTCTGAAGGCTGAGACACATGTATGCATTGACCAGTCTTTGACCATGAAAATAAGGAAAATGCCCTTGAGGATGGTGGAAACACAGGATGAAAGAAACTCGAGTTGATGAATGGTTTCGTGGGGCAGAATCACTACACCAGACTGGATCATCCACTTCCTGACAACTGTGGGAGAGAGAAATAAACTTCTATCAGGTTCAAGTCCCTGTGTCTTGAAGTCTCTCTCAGCAGCTTAGCCGAAACTCCCAACCAATACAGGCAATGGCGTTAACTGGAGTTAGTGTGAGTAAGGGAGTAGCATTGTCACTTTAAAATAAACAAAAGGAATGACCAAGGAAAGTCCGATGCATGTAGCAGGGCACCCAAAGCCAGTGCCCTGGAACAAGACCAGAGGGATAGAGTGGGGACGGAGGCAGGAGGGGGGGTTTAGGAGCATGGCTGAGTCATATTAATGTATGGCAAGAACCATCATAGTACTGTAAAGTATCCTCCAATTAAAATAAAGAATTAATTCAAAAAATAAACAAAAGGAACAGCAAGACACATCTGTCTGTTCCAACCCAATGATAAGCTTTGAGCTAGTATGAACTAAAAACAGAAAACTTTTTTCTGATTTCTTTAAGATCTAGCATATTTCACATTCAGAGGGTATTCTTTTATGGATAATTGTTGGCTGATTGATAGATAGTAGGAAGAAACAAAAATACGAGAAATCAAAGCTCTAGATCTAACTATACTGAAGTCAGTTGAGTCTCCAAAATATAGCACACAGCCTCCAAACTGAGAAAAACATATATCACCTTGACACAGGAAAAGGTTTAGACAGTCAGCCTTCTAACTAAAAAGGAAGGAATACGACAGTGAAAACCATCCATTGCCCTATTGCTTCTCCAAAGGTACAATGTGAAATGGCTTTAACCCTTTGAGCCACTAGAGAAAAAGAGCACGACTACATAAGTAAGTAAGTAAAGTCACTCAGTCGTGTCCGACTCTTTGTGACCCCATGGACTGCAGCCCACCAGGCTCCTCAGTCCATGGGATTCTCCAGGCAAGTACACTAGAGTGGGTTGCCATTTCCTTCTCCAGGGGATCTTTCCGACCCAGGGATCGAACCCAGGTCTCCCAGGCAGACGCTTTAACCTCTGAGCCACCAGGGAAGCCCATAGGAGAAAGTATTGTTTGTTTGCTGTTTTATTTATATTATTATTATTTCTTTCACTTTTTAAGTTGCAACAATAGAGAGTGGTTAAGGATTCTCAATGAAGACGTGTTTCTTTTGATTTTTTTTCATAAGTGATTTTCTCTTCCCCTTTTTAACAGGATAATTAGGGAAGGTATTTGTTTCGACAAGTAAGGTCATAATTATACCCAACAATTTTTTTATACTCCATTTAAACATGCAAAAGTTTCACCTGTCTGTTCATTAGAAATATTATATTAAAAGTATTAATGTTATAGTAATAATAAAAAGGGGGATGCTCTTGCGGGTCACTTAGAATGGGGAAGGTGTTCCTGACCTAAGGAGATGACCGAGGATGAGATGGCTGGATGGCATCACGGACTCGATGGACTTGAGTCTGAGTGAACTCCGGGAGATGGTGATGAACAGGGAGGCCTGGCGTGCTGCGATTCATGGGGTCGCAAAGAGTCGGACACGACTGAGCGACTGAACTAATTAACTAATAATAAAACAGACTACAGTCTCTTCTTAGTCAAGATTAACTGAAATATGCATCAACCACAAGAGTGCTAATAGCTTGATCTCATATCCAGATAAATGTCAGTGAAATGATAGCTTTCAAGAGGCTGCACGAAACAATCTAAAATAAAATGCAGAATTAGAGAACTGACAAAATAATTGGGGGAAAAGTAAAAATGAACATGATAATAAACAATGTATTTATAACCAGAGTAACTCATAATGAGATATTTATATTTATTTTAATCTGATCATTACCCAATTTTTCTATAAAGTTGGTTCTATGAACATTTATTTCACTAGCCTCAAGATGAAATTATTATAAATATGACTTTAACCAAAATCAGTGGAGGGAAAGCATGGATCCGAGGACAGTTTTGCCCCTTGCAGCCCTGGATTGGGGTGCTGACCATGGGAGAGGCAGTTCCAGGGTGTCTGGGAAGGTAGTTGGGGTGATGCTGACTGAGGTGTGCACTTGACCCTGGAAATCAGAGCTGGATCTTGGGGAGGCTGGAATTCTAGTCCCTAACCCCGACCAGCTGTGGAGCTTTGGTGTTGAGATACAAGGGGCAGAAGCTCACCCACTTACAAACCAAGTCAAGTAGGAAGAGGAATCAGAAAACGATTTCCTTTTAAACTAATGAAAGATAGGGCTGCCTGGCGGCTCAGTGGTAAAGAATCTGCCTGCCAGTGCAGGAGTCACAGGTTCCATCCCTGGTCCAGGAAGATCCCACATGCCGAGGGGCAAGTGAGCTCATCCGCAACTACCGAGCCTGTGCCCTAGAGCCCGCAAGCCACACCTACTCAACCCACGTGTCCTAGAGCCCGCGATCTGCCTGGAGAGACGCCACCAAAATGAGAAGCCTGTGAACCGCAACCAGAGGGTAGCCCCCACTCCCCACAAGTAGAGACAAGCCCGCACAGCAACGAAGACCCAGCACAGCCAAAAAACTAAGAAAAGAGAGAGACACGTGTAGGCACCATGGCCCTGGAAATAGGGAGCCTAAATTAGACAACCCTGCCTCATGATACCCAGTCAGAAGCCCAACTAGCCAGCTGCGGGCCTCCCACAACAAAGCCTAATCCTGCCAGCTTGAGGGGAGAATGAGCAGAAGGCACACGCCCTGCCACAGAGCCCCACGCTAAAGAGGGGCTGACGGCTGAACCCACACACCTAGCTCCTCTCCAACTCACTCCAATCAACTCGCTCGACCTCCAAGGGGAAGCAAGAAGGCAGGAGTGCTTAGGAAAAATTCCCTCTTCACGCAGAGGCATGAAGAAGAGACCCCTCCCAAGGTGAGTCCCTCAGCTGTACAAACCTGAGTTTTCCATCTGTGAAAGTATCTCCAGTGTATCTTTTTGTTCTAATATTTATGATTTTAAAAAGTCTTTGAGGGGCATGTATGTACCTAGGGCTAGAGTAGAAAGGAGAGCGCTCTTGCGGGTCACTTAGAATGGGGAAGGTGTTCCTGACCTAAGTATATGAAATGTATCCCATCATATGGTTTTATTATATTTCAACAAATATCTACTGAGTACCTTCTACGTGCCAGTGAACAGAGTGATTAAAAAAAAACAGACCAGATCTCCACCTGTTCTTCCCAGGGCTTACACTCTAGTGTGTGTGATGTATGGGTGCGTGAATTGTTGTGTTCAACTCCCTGTGACCCCATGGACTGTAGTCCGCCAGGCTCCTCTGTCCGTGGAATTTCCCAGGCAAGAATACTGACGTGAGTTGCCATTTCTTACTCCAGGGGATCTTCCCGACCCAGGGATCAAACTCGCATCTCTGGCATCTCCGGCATTGGCAGACAGATTCTTTACCGCTAGTGCCACCTGTGAGCCCCAGACTCTAGGGAGGAGAGATATTAAATAAGCCAGCCCATGAAAGTGCAATTACCAAATCAATAAGAGCTTTAAAGCAAGAAAAAGTGGAGGGTGGTAGTTGGAGGAAGGACAAAAAACAAACTTCCAGACAGAAGGAATAGCGTGTGCAAAAGGCCCTGAGGCTGAGGTGGATGCAGCACTTTTGAGATGTTAGACAAAGAATGGCCAAGAGTTCATTAGGGAAGAATCTGACTGATACGATTTGCATATGGTAATACCAGGCAGGCAGGGCATTATAGAATATGCCAAGGAGCTTGGATTTTACTCTGAGAGAATGAAAATCCAGTGAAGAGACTTAAGCTAGGGGGAAATATGCTCTAAATTATGACACTAAAAATGACTAAACTTTGTGAAGAACAGATTGGGAAGCATTTAAGATCAATACCCCCATGAGGTCAGAGAAAGCAGTGGCACCCCACTCCAGTACTCTTGCCTGGAAAATCCCATGGACGGAGGAGCCTGGTGGGCTGCAGTCCACGGGGTCACTAAGAGTCGGACACAACTGAGCGACTTCACTTTCACTTTTCACTTTCATGCATTGGAGGAGGAAATGGCAACCCACTCCAGTGTTCTGCCTAGAGAATCCCAGGGACGGGGGGAGCCTGGTGGGCTGCCGTCTCTGGGGTCGCACAGAGTCGGACATGACTGAAGCGACTTAGCAGCAGCAGCTGCAGCAGCACCCCCATGAAGAAATGTAAGCCACCTGGCAAAGTCACAGAAGAGAAGGGAGAGGGTGTCCTTTGGGCCTCTGGAGTGTGGCCCCGGAGCTCTTGTGTCACAGTCATCACTGGGAAGAGCTCTTGCCACCTACGTGGGTCGTTAGACCCATTGGTTAATAACTGATGGTTGGCGAGATGATATTAACCTATCATTTTATATACTAATGTTAACACTATTTAGTGCTTCATTCAAAGGAGTAAAGGTGAATTTTTATCCAAGGGTCCCCCAAATAAAGTTTATTCCTAGTAGATATTTTTGCCAGTGACTCAGTGGTAAAGAATCCACCTGCAATGCAGGAACCACTGAGACCAAACTGGCTGTCTAAAGTGTATGTGCCTGGATCAAGTTCCTTCGTCTTGGTAAAAGAAGGGGTAGAAGAATTATTGGGGAGAAGATTTTTTTAATTGAAGTATAGTTAATTTACAATCTTGTGTTAGTTTCAAGTGGACAGCAAACTGATTCAGTTATACATATGTATATACATATACTTTTTAAGATTTTTTTTCCTTTATAGGTTATTATAAGAAATTGATTACAGTTCCCTGTGCTGTACCGTAGGTCCTTGTTTACCTATTTTATATAGAGTGGTGTACATATTTTAATCCCCAACTCCTAGTTTATCTGGGAGAAGATGGTTTTTATCTTGATGTTGTACTTCAGACCTTGAGTTAGTTACCTTTATAAGCAATAGCTAGAGGTAACACCTCCTTTTCCCTCACTGTGCATGAGTGTTAAGTCACTTTAGTCATGTCCAGCTCTTTGCCACCCCATGTGGCTCACCAGGCCCCTCTGTCCATGGGGATTCTCCAGCAAGAATACTGGAGTGGGTTGCCATGCTCTCCACCAAAGGATCCCATCCCAGAGGTCGAACCCACGTCTCTCGCGTCTCCCGTATTGGCCGGGCAAGCTCTTAACCACTGGCTGTCCCCAAAGTACTATTGAGTCACCAATGGCAAAAAAAAAAAAAAGTGCCTATAAAGTAGAAAAATAAAGAAACAAACAAAAGTGAGAGCTTTTGTTTACTATCTTGAGCTCCTCCTTAAAGGAAGCACAGCTAGGACAGCACTCCTGCAAGACAGGTCATCTGACTCCAGGCTCCCGGGAGCTACAGGTGGGAGGTCACCTCTGGTCACTCCCAGTCCTGAGGCCGCCTACAAGGAACCCTGACTCCATTCATTCAACTCATTCACTGCATACTTAGAGAGCCTCCAATGACCCAGGCCTCAGTCAAGAAAAAAAGTTTTGTTTTCTTTCCTGCAAAGAAACACAGCTTAACTGACTTTAGAGAAAAGGGAGTTTATGAGTTCATGTAACTCACAAGTGCAGAGTAAACAAAGCCAGCTTCAGGCAGTACTGGAGACAAAGGCTCCAGTGGTTTTGGAGGGGATCCATTCTTGGTTCTGTTTTCTCCCATGTTCCCTGCATTCTCATGAGTAGCTCTCCTTAGAGCTGATGGTCCCCAGGCTGGCTCACAGTATAGCAACTAAAGTCAAAGTTGACTTTTCCCTTCACAGTAGGAACAAAACCCCTAAGATTGCCTCCAATTAGACCACCATGTGCAGATCTGAACCAATGACTGACAGAAGGGGGCTGGCCAGTGACTTGTGTCACTTTGACCCATCGAACTTAAGTCATGTCCTTATCCACATGGGGCAAGGCAGGGAGGTTCATCATCATCCAAACAGCATGGCTAAAATCAGAAGACTACAAAGACTGTGGCTCGGTGATTCCCTAAAGACACCTTTGTTAGAAGAAAGGTGATGGTAAGGCAGTAGATGTCCACAAGGTATTTAAACATCGGTGACATGAGGCACAAAACAACCTTGCCCTCACAAACTGACTGCAGGAAAAGGATGATTCCACCAAGCCATGCCATACATGATGTAATTAGGCTGATCACACATCTTGGCTAGCCAAGGCACCCATAGTTTACGCCTGGCGTCCCAGCATAATTATTAACAATGGACTGCCTTGGTCTCAAAAATGCCCTGGTTTGGACAATGTGTTTTATGGCCACTCTAACAGTAACTGATGTATCTCCAAATGCACATGAAAGAAGGACAAAGGGATGACTGACTGGGAGAGAGGTGCCAGCAGTGGGCTGGAAGGGCTTCGCAAGGAAGGCAGTGCTTTCCCTGCACATTGAAGAACGTGCTGAAATGCTCCAGAGGCTCTAGATGCTGAGCAAGTCCAAGCGCCAGGAAAGGTGAGGAGGTATGAGCAATCACTGAGGGTAGAGGAATTGCTCCCACACCTCTGTGANGGAAGGGCTTCGCAAGGAAGGCAGTGCTTTCCCTGCACATTGAAGAACGTGCTGAAATGCTCCAGAGGCTCTAGATGCTGAGCAAGTCCAAGCGCCAGGAAAGGTGAGGAGGTATGAGCAATCACTGAGGGTAGAGGAATTGCTCCCACACCTCTGTGAGCCAACAGGAGCAAAGACGTGCAGAGGAAAGGGTTGGGGCAAAGGACAGGAAAGGTGAGCCAGGTAACTGGTCTCTGACCCAAGCACCACATAAAATAAAAGGAGGGACTTCCCTGCTGGATCAGTGGTTGAGAATCCACCCACCAGTGCAGGGGACACAGGTTCGATGCCTGGTCCTGGAAGATCCCACATGCCGCAGAGCAGCTAAGCCTGTACACCTAGAGTCTGTGATCCACACCGAGAGAAGCCACCGAAGTGAACAGCCACAACGAGAGCGGCCCACATTCACTGCCCCTAGAGAAAGCCTGCACACAGCAACGAAGACCCGTAAATACAATAATATAAAGGATTTTTACAAAAATAAAATGAATTATCCAAGCTTATCAAGTCTGGCAGTAAGCTAGACTTCCATGGTTTAGAATAGAAAGACAAAAATCTTCCTTTTATTTCTGGTCCCTTGAAACGCTCTGGAAGCATGTTGACCCTGATAAGTGAATTTAGAAGCTTGTTTCACTTCACTTAGATTCATAACACCTGCTGCTGAAGATGTAACCTGGACTCAGAAAATGAGAAATGTCCTCTGTCAGGCCCAGACATACATTACTGGTTTGGATCATATGTCATCTGTGACTCAGGTAATCATGAACGTGAAATGAAGAAACAAACAGTTGTGTTGTATAATATGTTTTCTGCTTATCCTCTTTGTGAGATACATTATTTCAAAAGGACAGATAGAAATGGATGTTTATCATAGGGTATCAGAGCCAATACATTTGGCTTAAGAGAAGTGTGTATTTTAAGTTGTTCCTGTAAATTTTACCTCAGATATACTGATAATTTTGCATTATTAGCTTTACACAGCTGAAGAGAATGTTCATTCTTTAGTGTTAAATTGTTATGTTCACAATTTGAGAGGGAAAAGGAAATTATAAATATGCAATGTAATCTATGGGAATGTAACTTCTTCCTAGTCTAGTATTTTCAAGTAATTGTTTCACAATTCTTCATACCTCCCTACAATATCAAAGTTTCACACAAGCAAATCTTAAAATGAATAATGGAGTTGAATATACTATAATTTCAAACACTTGTGTGCTGAACAGCTAGTTATTCTCTAGAGTACCTCTGTGAATGGGTGAGGTTAAATGTCTTTATGTAATATAATGAAAATGAAACATGAGTGTTAAACTCTAATCAATCCTATCCCTTTCTAGCTATAGCTTTTGGTGGAACAGATATCATAGTGTTCACATGATATCACTTATTTAGATTCAAAGGGAATAACTTAGTCATTAATACTGATAACCCTGGGGCTTCCCAGGTGGAGCTAGTGGTAAAGAACCCAGCTGCCAAAGCAGGAAACAAGAGAGACGTGGGTTCAGTCCCTGGGTCGGGAAGATCCTCTGGAGGAAGGCATGGCAACCCACTCCAGTAAATTCTTGCCTGGAGAGTCCCAGTGGACAGAGGAGCCTGGCAGGCTGCTGTCATAGGGTCACAAAGAGTCCGACACGACTGAAGCAACTTAGCGCGTCCGCACACACAGATAACCCTTGGGGTTCAGTAGTGAGGTGGGTGTCTCTGTCCTCTTTGTACTTATCCCTCCCGAAGCCTTCAGTTTTCTTTGCAGTTCATGTCAGACTATCTCCCCTCTCTTGTCGCTGCCATCTGCTGACCTCTTGGTACCTTCCTTTGTTCACAGAAGATGTCAGTATGTGAATCTGTCATCTTTTCTGCTCCTTAAGCTATTATCTTTATCGATGTCTTCAACAGCCTCGAGAAAAACTCATTGCTCACATGGCCTTGCCCCTCCTCACCTTCAGGGTCCTTTCCCCCTATCTTGTAACACCACCCACCCCCACAGGTAGACCCTGGACCTTGTTATCACTGACTACTGTACTGTCCTTGAGTTTTATATCCGATTGTCAAACCTGACTCCCCTTTACATTCTCTCATCCCTACTCCGGCTGTGCTTTGATCACACCAAAATCATCAGTCTTCACTCTTGTTCATTCTTCATGATCTCTCTCACTTTTCTTTATTCCTTATTCAACCATATCTTCCTATATCTATGTGCTTTTTTATTGGGGTGTTGTTGCTTCACAGTGTTGTGTTAGGTGCTGCTGTACAACAAAGTGAGTTAGCTATAAGGCAATGGCACCCCACTCCAGTACTCTTGCCTGGAAAATCCCATGGACGGAGGAGCCTGGT
>SJYX01013068.1:293221-332262 GCA_006410675.1 Oreotragus oreotragus | reverse complement strand
CCAACCAGTCCATCCTAAAGGAAATCAGTCCTGAGTATTCATTGGAAGGACTGATGCTGAACCTGAAACTCCAATACTTTGCCCACCTGATGTGAAGAGCTGACTCATTTTAAAAGACCCTGATGCTGGGAGGGACTGTGGGCAGGAGGAGAAGGGGACGACAGAGGATGAGATGGTTGGATCCCATAACTGACTCAATGCACATGAGTTTGAGTCAACTCTGGGATGGACACTGGGGCCTGACGTGCTGCAGCCCATGGGGTTGCAAAGAGTTGGACGTTACTGAGCGACTGAACTGAACTGATACGACTGTCATTCACAGCTGCAGAATTGGTTGCCATCTTAGCCTTGCTCCTCTATTCTGCCACACAAACTCTCTGGAAGTTGACAAGTATTGAGTTTTTAATATTCTTTTTCATGTCAACATTGTCTATAGGCTATCATTTTGAATTTGGCTCAGGTACACAACTAAACTGCATTTGTTTCCTATGACCTTGTATGCTTAGTTGCTCAGTCCGTGTCCAACTCTTTGAGACCCCATGGACTGTAGGCCACTAGGCTCCTCTGTCCATGTGGTTCTCCAGGCAAGAATACTGGAATGAGTTGCCATTCCTTTCTCCAGGGCCTATGGCCTTGTACTCATAAATGATTGCTGATTTCATGTTCACAAACAATAAATGCTGGAGAGGGTGTTGAGAAAAGGGAACCCTCCTACACTGATGGTGTGAAGGTAAACTGGTATAGTCAGTATGGAGAACAGTATGGAGGTTCCTTTAAAAACTAAAAATAGAACTACCATTTGATCCATCAATCCTATTGCTGGGCATATAACTGGAGAAAACCATATTTTAAAAGGTACACGCACCCCAATATTCACTGTAGCACTATTTACAGTAGCCAAGACATGCAAGCAACTTAAATATTGATCAACAGAGGAATGGATAAAGATGTGGTACATATACATACAGTGGAATATTACTCAGTCATAAAAAAGAATGAAATAATGCCATTTGTAGTAACATGGATGAACCTGAAGATGATCAGAGTAAATGAAGTAAGTCAAATTGATAAAGACAAATATCACACGATATTTATATGGGTAGTCTAAAAGATGAAACAAATGAACTTATTTACAAAACAGAAACAGACTCACAGATTTAGAAAACAAATTTATGGTTACCAAAGGGAAAGGGCGGGGAAGGCAATGGCACCCCACCCCAGTACTCTTGCCTGGAAAATCCAATGGACGGAGTAGCCTGGTGGGCTGCAGTCCATGGGGTCGCTAACAGTTGGACAGACTGAGCAACTTCACTTTCACTTTTCTCTTTCATGCATTGGAGAAGGAAATGGCAGCCCACTCCAGTATTCTTGCCTGGAGAATCCCAGGGATGGGGGAGCCTGGTGGGCTGCCGTCTATGGGGTCACACAGAGTCGGACACAACTGAAGTGACTTAGCAGCAGCAGCAGCAGCAGCAAAGGGAAAGGGAGAGTGAGAGGTAAATTAGGAGGTTGGGATTAACATGTATACACTACTATATATAAAGCAGATAATCAACAAGCACTTTAACTGTATAGCACAGGGAACTCTACTCAGAATTCTGTAATAATCTATGTATGAAAAAAGTCTGGGAAGGAATGGATATATGTACAGGTACAACTAAATCACTTTGCTGTATACCTGAAACTAGGACAACACTGTAAATTAACTACATTCCAATATAAAATAAAAATTAGCTTAAAAAATTCAGGTAGATTCAAAGTATAGAGTGGGGTTACTACATGAAATTTTCAAATTTTTTCAATGCTTCCGTTAGTTTCAGGAAATACAATATTGAATATTAAGTCAAATTTAAATTATTAAAGTATATTAACACAGAACCCCATGGTTCAATTGTTAAAGAATCTGCCCACAATGCAGAGACCCACATTTGATCCCTGGGCCAGGAAGATTCCCTGGAGGAGGAAACAGAAACCCACTCCAGTATTCTTGCCTGGAGAATCCCATTGACAAAGAAGCCTGGTGGACTACAGTCCATGGGGTCACAAAGAGTCAGACAAGATTGAAGTGACTTAGCACACATTAGCTAAATTATGGTTCTACCACATTTCCTTTAATGGCAAACATTGTGGCAGACAATGCATGTGTGCATTCTTGCTAAGTCACTTCAGTTGTGTCTGACTCTTTGTGACCTTATGAACCATAGCTCCCAGGCTCCTCTGTCCATGGGATTCTCCAGGCAAGAATACTGGAGTGGGTTGCCATGCCTCCCCTCCAGGGGAAATAATGAAGTGGGTTGCCTCCTTCATGGCAAGCTACTGGTTCTAAACTGAATTAAGCCATCTAAAACTATGCGTCAGGGTCCTATTGGTTGAATGAAGACTGGTGCACAGGCATGATTATGCTTCCAAATTCTTTCCACTTTAATTAAAATTCCCAGACTACAGAAACTATTAAGGACACCTTCTGTGAGATACCTTATATTCATTTCTTCCAAACTCAAAATCCTGAGACAGTGCATAAAATGTATTTAACACTGTTATTTAAATTTAAGAAAGAAAAATGTAATGTATGTTGGAATTAAAGGTGTTTTCCAAAGTGAAGTGAGCTAATTTGGAGTGAGGTCTGAGGAGAATGAAAGAAACTTCTTTATAATTTTATGCAAAAACATATATATATGAAATATATTTTGTAACTGATATTTATAAATGTGTTAGAGGAGATATCCATATAAAGGAAAAATAACTATAATATCTGGATTTTCTATAGAAAAATATCATTTCATTTAAATGTTTAATTCTGCAATAGTTTTCAGGTATTTGAATATCAAAACCCATTGGAAGGGCTTTAGGAGTTAACAAAGCAGATCATCACCACATCATTGTTTATCTTTAGTAGATTTATGAAATCTACTAAATGAATTTAAAAGACACTTACTCCTTGGAAGAAAGTTATGACCAATCTAGACAGCATATTAAAAAGCAGAGACATTACTTTGCCAACAAAGGTCCGTCTAGTCAAAGGTATGGTTTTTCCAGTAGTCATGTACTGATGTGAGAGTTGGACTATAAAGAAAGTTGAGCTCTGAAGAACTGATGCTTTTGAACTGTGGTGTTGGAGAAGACTGTTAAGAGTCCCTTGGACTGCAAGGAGATCCAACCAGTCAATCCTACAGGAAATCAGTCCTGAATGTTCATTGGAAGGACTGATGCTGAAGCTGAAACTCCAATACTTTGGCCACCTGATGGGAAGAACTGATTCATTTGAAAAGACCGTGATGCTGGGAAAGATTGAAGGTGGGAGGAGAAGGGAACAACAGAGGATGAGATGGTTGGGTGGCATCACTGACTCAACTGACACGAGTCTGACTAAACTCCGGGAGTTGTTGACGGACAGGGAGGCCTGGCGTGCTGTGGTCCATGGGTTTGTAAAGAGTTGGACATGACTGAGTGACTTAACTGAACTGAACTGATTCCTAGGGAGGCATATAATAGGCAAAGATGTATTGTTCAACATTATATGTTGGTTAGGTGATTTGGATCAACAAGCCATAAATGGCTACAGAACAGCTAATATCTAGGTGATTGTTGAAAAATAATTTATTAATATAATAAAATATCAAGTATCTTGATAAATGAAAAATAATAAATATCACCCAAGATTTGAAGTGGCACATTTATTCTGCAATTTGGTATATGCTACCTTTTGCTATTTAGTCATATATATATATATTTTTTTGCCGGCAGCCCCATTTCACTGTGCCTGCTGTCCCCCGCCCCATATATGTTTCAATAATTAACTGAAGCTTATTCAGTGAACTTCTCCTGCAGGCACAAAAGTTCCTAACCTATAAAGGCTAGGTAATGACTAGTTTAACATCAAGGGTATAAACAGTGAGGTACACTTCTAACTGTAATATGTCAACAAGTTATTTATACCTTCCTAGGTTTCTAAAGTAATATTTTGTTTGTAATTTTATGAAAAGATTGTGGATGCATGAATTCAGGTATATTGATTTTGAAGAAAAAAATGATTACATACAGATTATGTGCCATAAGCCTATTACAAACCTTTATAGGCTTGAAAAAAATCATAATTTTGCCATGTGTTTTGGTGTTTTCCTATACAGCAGGTTTTCTTACAAATAACTATATTCTTATTTTCTAAAATAATTGCTAAATCTATTGATAAATAAATGAACACTCAAGTCTACTGTTAGTCATGCTTCTCTGTGGTTGAGTTTTTGAAAACAAAATTTTTTTTTTTTTAATGTAGAAAAATTTTTTGTACTCTAGAGTCCAGAAAAGGAAAAATCTTCAAAAGAAAAATCCAAACTAGACTCTGAATAATTTTTCTATAGCATTACTTCGTGGGTAAGGTCAATACATGCTTACTCTATTTTTTCATCATCCCTCTAAAAGAGTCATCTTGGTACCTTGTGTTCTCTTACATAGCAATAGGCTTGCAGAACCCTAAGTGTTTCTGGATACCTTGAGGCACAATATTACATTTTCACCCAAGCCACAATCCATCCCACTAATCATTTACTCTGCTATTTACTATTTTCTCTCCTTCCAAATGCCTCTTTTGAGCTTCCTCAAGGTGTGATTGGCTGGCCTAACATTCTTTTTTCCATTGTGTCAAATTGAGTTTGGTGTGTCTTATCTGCTTTTCTCTAATGTCTTGGAGATGTTTTCCCTTGAATTCACTGACTTCACATATTCTAATTCTATTAATTAACTCTAAGTTTTTTTTTTTCACACAAGAGATATTTAGTTATATTAATAACCAACATGCATAAATCCTCCCTAACCCCAGACTTCTGCTTCATGCTTGGTAACTTCCTATTCATCCTGTAAAACCCAACTCAATTATTACCTCTTGTACTTAGCAACCAAAGATATTACTTGTTATTTTTTCATATCTTCATAGCATTTATTCATTACTCATCACATTTATTATTAATTTATGGAGTTTCTTCACATTAAAATTTTATTTATACAAGTATACAAGTTCACTTAAAAAAATCAAACAGCACTCAAAAATATATCAGAGTTACCTCCTTATTGATGCTGTGTTTTATAGGGTAAGTCCCATACATAGGAACTAGCTCAACGTAAAACCACTTTCATTACAAAAAAGACAAACAAAACAAACTTTACTCAATTCTTTCATTGTGACAATGTGTTTTATCCAATATGCTGTGATATAAGATTGTAAGTGAATAACCTCCTATATTTATATTCTATAAATTCCTTATATTATACTTAAAAGGTAACAGTTGCCCAGGAAGTGTTTAATATTGTCCTAAATCATGGTTTGTTGTTTGTTCGTTTGTTTTTAGTCTTAACACAGTGGCTATTTTAGAGCTTGAAAAACACCACACTTTGCCATATTCAACTGGCTAGTTTCCATGCAGGGTCAATTATTTATATAGAGGCACTCAGCATTATGGCTTTAAAAGATATGTGACATGCTAGGAAACTGAAGATACAATTATCATTTGGAGATAAATGTCATGAAGAACTTCAAGTATTTAGAAACCTTGGTGGTGTTTTATAGAGAGTATTTTAGAAGTCAGTGATTGGGCATTGTTTGAAGACCTATATGACTAAAAAATATGAATAGATATTTAGTTTCAACAAGAAATAAACTTAAAGAAAAACAAGGTCTTCCAGGAAATTTGTTTTGTCATTTTAAAGCAGCTTTAGTTCAGTTCACTTCAGTCACTCAGTCGTGTCTGACTCTGCAATCCCGTGGACTGTAGCACGAAAGGCCTCCCTGTCCATCGCCATATTCTGGAGTTCACTCAAATTCACGTCCATCACGTCGGTGATGCCATCTAGCCATCTCATCCTCTGTCATCCCCTTCTCCTCCTGCTCCCAATCCTTCCCAGCATCAGAGTCTTTTCCAGTGAGTCAACTCTTTGCATGAGGTGGCCAAAGTACTGGAATTTCAGCTTTAGCATCATTCCTTCCAAAGAAATCCCAGGGTCGATCTNTTACATCCATCAAGTCGGTGATGCCATCCAGCCATCTCATCCTCTGTCATCCCCTTCTCCTCCTGCCCCCAATCCCTCCCAGCATCAGAGTCTTTTCCAATGAGTCAACTCTTTGCATGAGGTGGCCAAACTACTGGAATTTCAGCTTTAGCATCGTTCCCTCCAAAGAAATCCCAGGGCTGATCACCTTCAGAATGGACTGGTTGTATCTCCTTGCAGTCCAAGGGATTCTCAAGAGTCTTCTCCAACACCACAGTTCAAAAGCATCAATTCTTCTGTGTTCAGCTTTCTTTATAGTCCAACTCTCACATTCATACATGACCACTGGAAAAACCATAGCCTTGACTAGACAGACCTTTGTTGGCAAAGTAATGTCTCTGTTTTTCAATATGCTATCTAGGTTGGTCATAACTTTTCTTCCAAGGAGTGAACGTCTTTTAATTTCATGGCTGCAGTCACCATCTGCAGTGATATTGGAGCCCGCCAAAATATAAATATATAGGTATTAGTTATTATTATTTTCCTTCTTAAGACGCTCTGCTTTTTAGTTAATTAAATATATTTATTCTGGATTAAAATAATTGCTGACATGAAATTAATTTGTAAGTCAAAATCTGGTTTTTATTTCTAATCTACTGAAATTGTTTGATTTAGGTCATAGATGCTTTGAACTGTGCTGTTAGAGAAGACTTGCGAGTCCCTTGGACTGCAAAGAGATCCAACCAGTCCATTCTAAAGCAGATCAGTCCTGGGTGTTCATTGTTAGGAATGATGCTAAAGCTGAAACTCCAGTACTTTGGCCACCTCATGCGAAGAGTTGACTCAGTGGAAAAGACTCTGATGCTGGGAGGGATTGGGGATGGGGGGAGAAGGGGACGACAGAGGATGAGATGGCTGGATGGCATCACCGACTCCATGGACATGAGTTTGAGTAGACACCAGGAGTTGGTGTTGGACAGGGAGGCCTGGTGCTATGATTCATGGGATAGAAAAGAGTCAGACCCGACTGAGTGAGTGAACTGAACTGAAATGGTAGATGGATCAATGTTTGAACATAAAGCTAACAAAGGTGGTATGCTGCTGGTGCTGCTGCTGCTAAGTCATTATTTCAGTCACGTCCAACTCTGTGTGACCCCATGGACGGCAGCCCACCAGGCTCCTCTGTCCCTGGGATTCTCCAGGCAAGAATACTGGAGTGAGTTGCCACTTCCTTCTCAAATGCATGCATGCATGCTAAGTCGCTTCAGTCGTGTCTGACATGGACAGCAGCCCACCAGGCTCTGTCCACAGGATTCTCTACACAAGAATACTGGAGTGGGTTGCCATTTCCTCCTCCAACAAAGATTGCATAATAATGTCAAAATATCTTGATCATTTTCATTCAATGAGAAAAATAGTTTTATTCAATACCAGTGTACATTTGGTATCATTTCAGGGGAAGAACAACCCTACTTCTACATCTTATTCCAATTGGAAATAATCACTACAAGTAAAGATACTTCTTTACATGCAAATGAGACATTTAAAACCTTATTCATTAAACATGTCATTTATACAAATATTTCTCCTAGTATAGCTTTTCTTTAAATAAAGGAAGATTGTAAAATCTTTTTATTCTGTTCAGTTCATTAATTATGGCTAATTTGCCATCCTGACTACCTTTACTTTCCGGAAACAAAAATAAATGTTTCCCTGTAATGATTTAGATTTCAGGAGAAAAGCTTAGTTGGCAATGTCAGTTCTTCCAAAATTTTCCTTGTAAGCATACTTTAGATATTCTAAAATTAAATTATTCTAGGCCACATTACACAATGTTGCCACTAAATGCAAAAAGGAGATTACACTAAAAACTATAATTATATTGCAGGGAGTTTACAAGTCATGTCATGCCTGGTTTACTATGTACATTAGTTCATGATTATTTTACCCACATGGCAAGCTCATTTCCTTTTAACATATGTCCCTGATTTAGTTGTAATGTCACAGTGACCAAGCCAGTGAGCCCTTCGTTGATGTTCTACAAGATCCTAAATATCAAAGCTGCATCTACCACAAAGTAGCAAAACTTAGTGACTTTACCACCAAGAATTATTTGATCTATTATGCAACTATTTAATGCAAAGTGTGGGTCAGCACTTCTTAAGTGCTGGGGACTGGGTATTAGAGTTATGAAGACAAATTAAACAATGACCTTACCCTTGAAGTTTTAAAGTTATTTTATTTGTTGGTTTGCTTATAGAGGCTAGAGGGTAGGAAGCACACCTTTACGATACAGTTTAGTAAGAGCTATAGGGGTGCTTCACACAAGAGTGCAAGGGTTTGTGTGTGCTAAGTTACTTCAGTAGTGTCTGACTCTTTGTGACCCTGTGGACTATAGCCCTCCAGGCTCCTCTGTTCAAGCGTTTCTCCAGGCAAGAATATTGGATTGGGTTGCTGGGCCCTCCTCCAGGGAATCTTTCTAACCCAGGGATTGAACCTGGCTCTCTTACATCTCCTGCCTTAGCAGGTGGGTCCTTTACCACCAGTGCCACCTGGGAAGCCCCCTACTAGGTGGCAAAATACGGGGTGGCAGAGGTGCCTCACTGAGAAGCAGGGTTGGGAAGGAATATGCTTAAAGCATACTTAAAGCATTGCCTTACAACCACCATTCTACTTACTGCTTTCATGAGTTTAATTTCTTTGATTCCACATGTAGGCTAGGGAGTGAGGGAAGTAGGGGAGATACTGGTCAAGGGATACAGAGTTCAGTTATGCAGGATGAATAAGTTCTTGAGAGCTAATGATAGACGGGTAACTAGAGTCGGTAATCTTGAATTATATGCTTGAAATTTGCTAACAGAGTTCATCTTAAGTGTTGTCACTACCAAAACAACAACCTCTAAAAGGTAACGATGTAAGGTGATGGATATTGTAATTACCTTGATTGTGGTCATCACTTTACAATGTGTACATATATTAAAGCATCACATTGAACATCTTAAATATATATATACATATGTTTGTCAGTTATTCTTTACTAAGGATTGAAATTAAAATAAAATTTTTTGATAAAATGGAAACAGAAAATGTCTCACAAATACTTAAAAAAATATCTACACTTTGTGGATGAAAATAGCTGAGACAAAGAGAAATTAAGCAACTTTCTCAAATACAAACCCAGGGGGGATGCTGTCCCCTGTGAGGGCCTGTGTCTCCACCTGAGGGACAGCCCCTGTTTTGTATATGCATTGTGTACCCCAAATTCCTGTATGGACACATAGTATGTCCATCGTTGTATCTATGCTTTGTGTATCCAAAACTCCTTTGTGTACACATCTAAACAGTTGTAGGCTTCCTACATGGTGCTAGTGGTAAAGAACCCACCTGTCAATGCAGGAGACATAAGAGACATGAATTTGATCCCCGACTGGGGAAGATACCCTGGAGGAGGACATGGTAACCCAGTCCAGTATTCTTGCCTGGAGAATCCCAAGGACAGAGGAGCTTGGAAGGGTGCGGTCCATAGGGTCACAAAGAATTGGACACAACTGAAGCAAGAACACAAAAGAAGACTCTATGCATGGACATCACTATATGGCCAACACCAAAATCAGATTGATTATATTCTTTGCAGCCAAAGATGGAGAAGCTCTACACAGTCAGCAAAACCAGGATGAGGATCTGAATGTGGCTCCAATCATGAAACCCTTATTAGCAAATTCAGACTTAAATGGAAGGAAGCAGGGAAAACCACTAGACCATTCAGGTATGACCTAAATCAAATCCCTTATGGTTATACAGTGGAAGTGAGAAATAGATTTAAGGGACTAGATCTGATAGACAGAGTGCCTGATGAACTACGGATAGAGGTTCGTGACATTGTACAGGAGACAGGGATCAAGACTATCCCCAAGAAAAAGAAATGCAATAAAGCAAAACGGCTGTCTGAGGAGGCCTTATGAATAGCTGTGAATAAGAAGAGAAGTGAAAAGCAAAGGAGAGAAGGAAGGATATACCCATTTGAATGCAGAGTTTCGAGAAATAGCAAGGAGAGATAAGACAGCCTTCCTCAGTGATCAGTGCAAGGAAACAGAGGAAAACAATAGAATGGGAAGGACTAGAGATCTCTTCAAGAAAATTAGAGATACCAAGGGAACATTTCATGCAAAGATGGGCTCAATAAAGGACAGAAATGGTATGGACCTAACAGAAGCAGTGGAGAAGGAAATGGCAGCCCACTCCAGTGTTCTTGCCTGGAGAATCTCAGAGATGGCGGAGCCTGGTGGGCTGCCATCTATGGGGTCGCACAGAGTTGGACATGACTGAAGTGACAGCAGCAGCAACAGAAGCAGAAGATATTAAGAAGAGGTGGCAAGAATACACAGAAGAACTGTACAAAAAAGATCCTCATGACCCAGATAATCACGATGGTGTGATCACTCAGCTGGAGCCAGACATCCTGGAATGTGAAGTCAAGTGGGCTTTAGGAAGCATCACTACAAGCAAAGCTAGTGGAGATGATGGAATTCCAGTTGAGCTATTTCAAATCCTAAAAGATGATGCTGTGAAAATGCCGCACTCAGTATGCCAGCCAATTTGGAAAACTCAGCAGTGGCCACAGGACTGGAAAAGGTCAGTTTTCATTCCAATCCCCAAAAAAGGAAATGCCGAAGAATACTCAAACTACCTCACAATTGCACTCATCTCACATGCTAGTAAAGTAATGCTTAAAATTCTCCAAGCCAAGCTTCAGCAATATGTGAACCATGAACATGAAGATGTTCAAGTTGGTTTTAGAAAAGGCAGAGGAACCAGAGATCAAATTGCCAACATCCACTAGATCATTGAAGAAGCAAGAGAGTTCCAGAAAAACATCTATTTCTGCTTTATTGACTCTGTCAAAGCCTTTGACTGTGTGGATCACAACAAACTGTGGGAAATTCTGAAAGAGATGGGAATACCAGACCATCTGACCTGCCTCCTGAGAAATCTGTATGCGGGTCAGGAAGCAACAGTTAGAACTGGACATGGAACAACAGACTGATTCCAAATTGGGAAAGGAGTATGTCAAGGCTGTATATTGTCACCCTGCTTATTTAACTTATATGCAGAGTACATCATAAGAAACTGGGTTTGGGCTGGATGAAGCACAAGCTGGAATCAAGATTGCTGGGAGAAACAGCAATAACCTCAGATATGCAGATGACACCACCCTTATGGCAGAAAGTGAAGAAGAACTAAACAGCCTCTTGATGAAAGTGAAAAAAAATTGGCTTAAAACTCAACATTCAGAAAATGAAGATCATGGCATCTAGTCCTATCACTTCATGGCAAATAGATGGGAAAATAGTGGAAACAGTGACAGTCTTTATTTTTGGGGGCTCCAAAATCACTGCAGATGGTGACTGCAGCCATGATTAAAAGACGCTTACTCCTTGGAAGGAAAGTTATGTCCAACCTAGACAGCATATTTAAAAAGCAGAGACATTACTTTACAAACACAGGTCCGTCTAGTCAAAGCTATGGTTTTTCCAGTAGTCATGTATGGATGTGAGGGTTGGACCATACAGAAAGCTGAGCACTGATGAACTGATGCTTTTTTTAAAAAATATAAATGTATTTATTTTTATTGGAGGTTAATTATTTTCCAATATTTTATTGGTTTTGCTGTACATCACCATGTATCTGCCACAGGTATACACGTGTTCCCCATCCTGAACCCCCCTTCCATCCTCCCTCCCCGTACCATCCCTCTGGGTCATCCTGTATGTGAGACAGCAAAAGAGACACACAGATGTATAGAACAGTCTTTCGAACTGATGCTTTTGAACTGTGGTGTTGGAGAAGAATCTTGAGAGGCCCTTGGACTGCAAGGAGATTCAACCAGTCAATCCTAAAGGAAATCAGTCCTGAGTATTCATTAGAAAGACTGATGTTGAAGCTGACACTTCAATCCTTTAGCCACCTGATGTGAAGAGCTGACTCATTTGAAAAGACCTTGATGCTGGGAAAGATTGAAGGCGGGAGGAGAAGGGGATGACAGAGGATGAGATGGCTGGATGACATCACTGACTCAGTGGACATGAGTTTGGGTGAACTCCGGGAGTGATGATGGACAGGGAGGCCTGTCGTGCGGTCACAGAGTCTGACATGACTGAGTGACTGAACTGAAGTGACCTAGCATATATGCACATACAGTAGTGTACATAGGTGCTGTCTCCTTTGGGGGTTGCTCAGGTTGATTCAATCAGCACCTTGAATCGCAGGACAAGGAAAATTGGTATGAAAATGAAGTTTTTGTTTCTTGCTATGTAGAGAACAGTACATTCCTTTTATTTTGACCCAGAGTGCACAGCAACCTACCCCAGTCTTCTTGCCTGGAGAATCCTATGAACAGAGAAGCCTGGTGGGCTACAGCGCATGGAGTTGCAAACAGTCAGACATGACTGAAGCAGTTTAGCTTGCACACATGCACTGCTCTCTTCTACTAGAATCCATGAATGGGTAAAAGTTATCTTTTTAGTTTGCAAGGATGGTAAAATCACAGATTCTTGACAGTTGTTGACAGTCAGTACAACCCAGTTTAGAGAGGAAATGTTACAGAGTAGGCACACTAAAATGGTGATACTTTTTTTCTGGGTTGGGGCTCCCAGTCAACAGACTACAATGCCTCTGAGCTACATACACTGTAGCACCATTTCTCTAAGAGAGGTATTCTCACACTCTGTCAACCATGGAAACTTTATTAAAGACATTCCCTTTGATTCTTTAATTCATTTAAATCTTTTACCCTGAAGATGTTAAACATCTGCAACTTTATCTCTGTAAAGCAAAATTCGAGGATGTATCTAGCGTTAATATGTAAGTACAATCTTGCTCATGTATTACAAGTAAAAAAAAAATGAAAAAAATCTTATAAAAAAAGCTCAAAGTGCTCCTGCCCATATAATAATATTCAGTAGATATTCATTATGACATAACTCCCAAAATGGTTCATGTTAGCCAGTCTCACAGCACTTGCATTCAAAATTGCTTTGCTACAAAACTTGCAGAATATATGGGTAGATACACTAAGTACACATATCCAAAGTCAGGAAAAACTTAAATACACACGCAGAACCACACACACATACAAATATATATGCTTAAATTCCTTTAATCATAATGAGCATGTACATTCATATCCCACTGAATACTAATGGTAAAACTAATAAAAATCCTAGTAAAAACTTTATAAAACAAATAAATTTGCAACAGAATATAAAGTGACCTTATGTGATATTCTTGCTGCAGCAGGTGTTATCTTTGATAAATAATACTTGTAATTCAGTGCTAATGTGGTATGGTCCCAACTGACACATAAAATATAAGTGCTTCTGATGAACTTTATAAAGGCCAAACAACAGAAGCATATGTTGGCTATTAACATTCATGGATTTTCTTATTAAAAAGAAAAATATAAATTAAATATAATGTAATTGCTGGCCACATAGTCAAGTTTCACAAAGAGTGTGTCCAAGAGATCTGGGCTTTCAGAATTAAAGGGAAAAAATAGCCTTAAAACTAAAGATATATGGTTTTGCCTATAAGAGTTATTGTGGAACTTTCCAGTCACCTTAAAATTGTTGTTGTTTTTAGGCAGTGCATTTTTTGACATAATTCACAGCAAGATTCTCTTGGGCCCACCACCTACATTAATGGAAATAAAAACAAAAATAAATGGGACCTAATAAAACTTAAAAGCATTTGCACAGCAAATGAAACTATACACAAGATGAAAAGATAACCCTCAAAATGGGAGAAAATAATTGCAAATGAAGCAACTGACAAAAGATTAATCTCCAAAATATATAAGCAGCTCATATAGCTCCACATCAGAAAAGCAAACAATACAATCAGAAAATGAGCAAAAAACCAACCAAACAGACATTTCTACAAAGAAGACATATAGATGGCCAATAAACACATGAAAATATGCTCAACGTACCTCATTATTAGAGAAATACAAGTCAAATCTATAGTGAGATATCACTTCTCAGAATGGCCATTATCCAAAATCTACAAACAATAAATGCTGGAGAAGATATGGAGAAAAGGGAACCCTCCTGCATTGTTGGTGGGAGGGTAAACTGATAGGGCTATTATGGAAAACAGTATGGAGATTCCTTTAAAAACTAGAAATAAATCTACCATCTGCTGATGTGCTGATGTCCTCAGTTGTGGCCTACTCTTTGCAAAACCATGGACTGTAGCCTGCCAAGTTCCTCTGTCCATGGAATTTTCCAGGCAAGAATACTGGAGTGGGTTGCCATCTCCTTCTCCAGGAAATCTACCATATGACTCAGCAATTCCACCAATGGGCATATACCCTGAGAAAATCACAATTCTAAAAGATACATGTACTCCAATGTTCATTGCAGCACTATTTACAACAGCCAGGACATGGAAGCAACCTAAATGTCCATGGACAGATGAATGGATAAAGAAATGTGGTACATTCATACAGTATATTATTAGCCATAAAAATGAACAGATTCAGGTCAGTTGCAGTGAGGTGGTTGGACCCAGAGCTTCTTAGAATAAAGTAAGTCAGAAAGAGAAAAACAAATATTATATATTGTTCATATATATGGGGTATCGAGAATTGGTTCTGATGAATCTATCTCAGGGAAGGAATGGAGACCTAGATGAATGGAGATGTGGAAAATGGACTTGTGGACACAGTGGGGGAAGGAGAGGCTATGACAAATTGAGAAAGTATCATTGACAAATATACACTATCATGTGTGAAATAGCTGGTAGGAAGTTGCTATATAATACAGAGAGCCCAGTCTGGCACCCTGTGATGACCTAGAGAGGTGGGATGGGAGTGGTGAGGGAAGCTCAAGAGGGAGAAGATATGACTGATTCTCATTGTTGTATGGAAGAAATCAACACAACATGGTAAAGCTATTTTTCGTTAAGTAAAAAAATATTGAATAAGTTGTTATTTTTAGGTTACTACGACCTATATAACAAGACAAAAATGCCCTAGTTTTAAGTATTGAAAATTAATATATGAGATCAAGGTGATGTCTGAAACTCACCTAATGACTCTAAGCGAACATTGAAAATACATAGTATCTCCTTTTATATCTAATTTCGCTAAATGTTTTTTTTTAAAGATAAGATATTGTTCTGATTACTTAAAATTACTTTAAAAATTCAAGATATCTGATTATTTATAAATGCTAACAAATAAATTTGGAATTTATAATTTTATCAGAATAGTGTAGTACATCTTCCTTTTTTCAATAATACAACATCTACCTAGCCTAAAGTGTTAATACATATACATAAACTAAAGAAATAGATATTGAATGACAAGAATTATCCTGGCACTTGGAGTATACTAGTGCATAAAACAAATAAGCCTACTTTCTTTGGGCTTACTGAGTAAAACTGACAAAATAATTTTTGAACTTTAAAGTGGAAAAGGCTTATTCTCAATTGGTGTCTAAACATGCTCAATAAATTTTTATAAAATGACTAAAATATAAATAAAAAGAGTTTCTTGTACTCAAATGGTAAATAGTAATAACTTTTTATTTGTACATTGAGGATTAATGAATTTACTAAGTGGCCTGCTCCCTTATGGATATTTACCTAGCTATGCCATAGACACACATTCAAATGCATTTATAGTATTAAAGTTATTTTTTAAAAAGGATAAAAATAGAACTGTCTAGGTCACCTTTAGACAGATGGAATGACCAGTCTTTGACTGACAGAACAGAGTTAACAAATTCTAGATTTCTCTTACTCTGGATTTGGAAAGCTTACTCTACTTTAAGTGCTTAGATCTTCATGACTACACTTAAACTCTGACTCTCAATAAGCTTACTACCTTGGGCTAAAAAAAATAGGGATTTGGAGTTGCAGTGCTAAGCTTCAAGTAAATTATCTAAAAATTAACAATTGAATTACAGTTTATAGATTTAAAGTGAGTATATTTTGTTCAAAATGAATGTTCCATAGTGGTTTCTGTTACTTTAATACTTAAAAAATAACCTGTGCTTTGGCATAAATGCTCCCAGCAAAATACTACATAATGTGAAAAGTGCTGTATCCAAAAAATAATAAACATATTTTTAATTAAATTAATGAAATGTTTTATTTCTGAGTCAGATTTTATAGAGTAGATAATATAAATAATATAGTATATATTGTTGGTGTTCAGGGGGAAGGCAATGGCACCCCACCCCAGTACTCTTGCCTGGAAAATCCAATGGACGGAGGAGCCTGGTGGGCTGCAGTCCATGGGGTCGCTAACAGTCGGACAGACTGAGCGACTTCACTTTCACTTTTCTCTTTCATACATTGGAGAAGGAAATGGCAACCCACTCCAGTATTCTTGCCTGGAGAATCCCAGGGATGGGGGAGCCTGGTGGACTGCCGTCTACGGGGTCACACAGAGTCGGACACGACTGAAGTGACTTAGCAGCAGCAGCAGTTAGTGTTCAGTGGCTGAGTCATGTCTGACTCTTTGGGACCCCATGGACTGCAGCATGCCAGGCTGCCCTGTCCTTTATCATCTCCCTGACTTTGCTCAAATTCATGTCCATTGAGCTGGTGATGCATCCAACCGTATCATCCTCTGTCGCTAGCTTCTCCTCCTGCCTGCAAACTTTCCTGCTGCTGCTGGCTACTCCGTCCATTGGATTTTCCAGGCAAGAGTACTGGGGTGGGGTGCCATTGCCTTCCCCATCAAACTTTCCTAGCATTAGGGTTTTTTCTAATGAGTCAGCTCTTCACAACAGGTGGACAAAGTATTGGAGCTTCAGCTTCAGCATCAGTCCTTCCAATGAATACTCAGGGTTGATTTCCTTTAAGACTGACTGCTTTGATCTCCTTGCTATCCAAGGGACTCTCAGTCTTCTCCAGGAACACAGTTCAAAAACATCAATTCTTTGGCACTCAGCCTTCTTCAGGTCCCATTCTCACATCTGTACATGACTACTGGAAAAAACATAGAGTGGACTATATGGACCTTTGTTGGCAGTGATATCTCTGCTTTTTTAATACACAGTATAGGTTTGTCACAACTTTCCTTCCAAGGAAAGACCCAGAGTGCATGGCAACTTACTCCAGTATTCCTGCCTGGGGAATCCTATGGACAGAGGAGCCTGTGGGCTACAGTCCATGGGGTTTCTTCCACATTCATCAAGTCTTTTAATTTGGGGGCTGCAGTCATCATCCACAGTGATTTTGGAGCCCAAGAAAATTAAGTTTGTCACTGTTTCTATTATTTACCCATCTATTTGCCATGAAATGATGGGACCAGATGCAATGGTCTTAGTTTTTTGAAGGTTAAGTTTCAAACAAGCCTTTCACTCTCCTCTTTCACCTTCATCAAGAGGCTCTTTAGTTCTTCTTTACTTTCTACCATAAGGGTGGTATTATCTGCATATCTGCAGCTATATCTCTCTTGGCAATCTTGAGTACAGGTTATGCTTCATCCAGTCCGGCATTTCACATGATGTACTCTGCATGTAAGTTAAATAAGCAGGGTGACAATATACAGCCTTGACATACTCCTTTTCCAATTTTGAACTAGCCTGTTATTCCATATCTGGTTCTAACTGTTGCTTCTTGACCTGCATATAGGTTTTTAAGGAGGTAGGTCAGGTGGTCTGGTATCCCCATCTTTTTAGGAATTTTCCACAGTTTGTTGTGATCCACACAGTCAAAGGCTTTAGTGTAGTCAATGAAGCAGAAGTAGACATTTCTCTGGAATTCTCTTGCTTTTCTCATGATACAACAGATGATGGCAATTTGGTCTCTGGTTCTTCTGCCTTTTCTTAATCCAGCTTGTGCACCTGGAAGTTCTCAGTTACCATACTGTATACATGTATGTATATATTATATATAATATAAGCCATACACTATTTTAAAAGTGTTAGAAATATTCATATAAATAATATAATTTGACTGAAGCGACTTAGCAGCAGCAGCAGCAGACTTTATAATGTGAAATATTTAATGAAGGAAGCAATATAATGTAAATTGTAGTACTATTTGTTAGCCACTATAATTTACATTATATTAATATCTATAAGGAGATCAGCCCTGGGATTTCTTTGGAAGGAATGATGCTAAAGCTAAAACTTCAGTACTTTGGCCACCTCATGAGAAGAGTTGACTCACTGGAAAAGATTCTGATGCTGGGAGGCACTGGGGGCAGGAGGAGAAGGGGATGACAGAGGGTGAGATGGCTGGATGACATCACTGACTCGATGGACGTGAGTCTGAGTGAACTCTGGGAGTTAGTGATGGACAGGGAGGCCTGGCGTGCTGCGATTCATGGGGTCGCAAAGAGTCGGACACTACTGAGCAACTGAACTGAACTGAACTGAATATCTATAACAACAATCAGAATTACAAACTTTTAACTTTGAATTTTGACTTGACATTTGACCTCCAAAATTCTTCCTTTTTCCATTACATCCAAAAATAAGTAGATTATTCATGCCATCTATTTTTATATTGGAAACATACATTAAAATTATATAATTTTAATGAATATAAATGAAAAATTCTAAATACCTTAAAAGTATAAACTCCATATGCTTTTAAAAATCAATTAAAATATTTGCCTACAAATTAAGATGTGAAATTATTAAATCACATTGAGTTGACTCATTGGAAAAGACTTTGATGCTGGGAGGCATTGGGGGCAGGAGGAGAAGGGGACAACAGAGGGCGAGATGGCTGGATGGCATCACTGACTCGATGGACATGAATCTGAGTGAACTCAGGGAGTTGGTGATGGACAGGGAGGCCTGGCGTGCTGCGATTCATTGGGTCGCAAAGGGTCCGACACGACTGAGCGACTGAACTGACTGACTGACAACATTTATATGCAACATTTTCTCCTGATAGTGGTCCCCCTTATGAAAAAGAGTTCTAGTTCAGAATGTTGAACAAAAAAAGAGTTCTAGTTCAGAATGTTGAACAAAAGTTCATTCATCACGTTTCAGGTAAACACTAACATCAGTTAAACAACATATTCTTAAATAGGAAGTATGTCATCCTAACTGAATAGCTCTCTTACATGAAGTGTCAAGGGAAATTGCTTTAATACTTATCAGAAGTGCATACAACCTGTATTTTTGACTAGAATTATTGGGAGCAAAATAACTTTGATATCTAGGTTTCTTTCCTTGTATTAGCTTTTCTTATTTTTTAGAAGTATAGTACATTTTATAATGACTATAAAAAATCACACTATTAAAATATTAATGAGTGATAGTATCTATTTTCACTATCTATTTTACATTGCTTTTATCAAATTGCCTATAAAATAAAATGATGAAAAGATGAATAATAGGACAAATGCAATAAAAAGTCTCATATTATTCAATAGATAAATGTAATAACTACCTCAAGAATAAGGAATCTATACGTTTCTATGGTTCAGATTAGTTTCATTAGATGAATTCAGATTAACTATTCAGTAAAGACTCATTATACTAGCTTCTAATGATGAAAATGGAGTGGAGAAGGGAGCAGATATTGGAATGAACAATAAACAAATAATAAATGAATATTGAATAAATGGCTACAGTAAATCCACTGAAATATATCAAGGCCTAAAAGATAATTATAATGGAAAAAATATTTACAAATAATGAAAATGCCAACTTTCAACCTTATACCAGAAGTCCTTATAGCCAACTGCCAATCCTCTTGCAGAAGGTTTGAAATTTAGGCCATGAGATCTGTAATGTCTCAGTTGGCTGAATCTTTGATTCTCTGTGAGAATATATTTTCCTTACAATATAGCAATTTGGGTCAATAAATATTGTGAATAAACTAGTTTTCTTAAATATCTATGCAGGCTGAGTTGATATTTTTGAAAAAGACTTCTAATATATTTAATAGTTTCCACTCTAAAAAGCTAGAATGCATAGCTGAAGTAATAATTCACGTACTTTAAAATTATTTTAGAATACATAAGAATAAACAAGGAGATCCAACCAGTCCATCCTAAAGGAGATCAGTCCTGGGTGTTCATTGGAAGGACTGACGCTAAAGCTGAAACTCCAATACTTTGGCCACCTCATGCGAAGAGTTGACTCATTGGAAAAGACTCTGATGCTGGGAGGGATTGGGGGCAGGAGAAGGGGACGACAGAGGATGAGATGGCCAGATGGCATCACCAACTCGATGCACGTGACTTTGAGTAGACTTCAGGAGTTGGTGATGGCCAGGGAGGCCTGGCGTGCTGCGATTCATGGGGTCACAAAGAGTCGGACACAACTGAGTGACTGAATTGAACTGAACTGAAGAATAAACTGTCAAATATAGCAGTATTAATTCATGGAGCAAAATGATTGTTGGAGCCAAATGTCAGTTAACATGTAACAGTTTTTGACCTTTTAAGTTGGATAATTGAGTGTTTAAAAAAATAACAACACAGTTATATATCCAGCTAAAGAGATTATGTTCATAGTTATAAATACCTAAAAAGTAGAGTAAATAAATTATTAGTACAATGCCTTGTTTAATTTAATTTGACATGTGTGTCTGCCCGTCTCTCTTACCTAGAATAGCCTTGGGCATATACCCACAGTCTGGATACAAGAATTCTCACTCACAATAATATCCACACACCATGTATTCTACTAATTCCTCTGTCCATGGGGATTCTCCAGGCAAGAATACTGGAGTGGGTTGCTGTGCCCTCCTCCAGGGAATCTTCCCAACCCAGCTCTCCTGCATTGCAGGCAGACTGTTTAAACATCTAAGGTACGAGGGAAGCCCAATTGTGTATCAACTTGATATAAAGGGAAAAACAACTTATTGCTTTAGACTCTATATTTTGCATCTTTATCTAATTTCTTTTTAATCATTAAACATCAGCTATTTCCCAATTGTTGTATGAAAAAAGGATAATTGTAAGCCATCAATAGAATTTTTTTGTTTATGTTTTCACTTTTCTAAAATTTGAAAATGTTCAAAAAATGTATTTTATTTTATGGATTAAAAGTAAATGATCCTTTAATTACAATCTAATAGCTACCTACACTTTTCTGAAATAACTTGTTTAACATACAACCTATGAGTGTTGAGACAGGTCTTTTTTATCAGTAAATTTTGGGCAGCTAAATTTAAAAAAGGGAAATAGATAATGAAAAATGAAATAAATGTTACAAGAAATTATGTTTTATCAAGAATTTTTACTTCAATAGCAAGTAGTATGAATTATTGAGCATAATATATATCCCACATTTGGTCTTGAGATACAAAATTCTTCATAGGGAAGTAGTTGCATGATGGAAAGCTAAAATTAGACAAACAAAATAAAACTATTTAAAAGTCATAATTATTTCATTGGTGTATATATATATATTATTAATTTTAAAAAATATATTATTTTCAAAAATGAAAAAAATGGAACATGTTATTTGTAATAAAGTCAATTCATCAAGTGAATAACTAATACCAAAGGTTACATACTGATTTTGAGGTAAATAAGCATGCATAAGTACATGCATATTAAGCAGAGATGAAAAAGCACCAGGGCCCTGGGCAAAGCCTCTTGAGAATTCTTTTGTCTAACCACATTCTTTGAAGTCATTCACTGCTACACAAAACACAAACATTATTAGGGCAATAGACATGATTAGATCTACTTCTTCTCAATATTCTCTTTGAAGGCCTTTTGTTTTTTGGAATATTTTGTATTTTTGCCTTTTGGAATATTTTTCACGCAATTAATTAACTTATGTATTAGCATAAAAATTATGCTTGTGGGATAGCATTGATCACAAGCCATGTAATTCTGTAATTCTGCTGTTTTTTCTCTTGAAATATTGTCTCATTCAGCAAGTACCTGTGTTCTAGCAACTGTGATGGCCTCTTGCCTAATGATAATCTCATTGGGTGAAGATAAATGAATGCATTTGTCAAAAGGAAATTAGAATGATGAAAATTTCAAATCCATAAATCACTAAATACATATACATAAATATATACATCATTGCATTTATGCACAATCACAGTATATAAATTACTGGAATGTGTAATGTTGCATTTTTTGATAAATGACCTTTCATTTCATGACTGTATATATTAATAGTAATTTAAAATATTTGTGTATGTATAAATTATACTCCTAGAGAGCAATTACTGATTATCTTTCTGTCAATAAATTCCTAAAATTATCATTTCTATTACAAAATTATGAAAGTGCACGTGTACTTTCAAAAATGGAAAGCAAGAGTGTAAGCAAACCTGTGGAAAACTGAATTTGATCAGCACAGTTCTATGACCATTTTTTTCCCTTTCAATAAGATAAATAGCTAAAACTTCTAGATGTGACTTCAAATATTTCACTTCAATTAAATATATCAGCAAACACTGCTGTCCTTTTCTGACAGTTAAAATTTTGTAGTGAAGCATGTGACGCCTTTAATTCATTTCATTTCTACTTCCAATTAATTATTTTCCACTGTAAAATTCAATTTTCCAAAACTTAAAAGGTTAAAAAGAACAAGAAATTTTTCTAAAGCTGATGGTTTTTACATGCAGGATCAATGACTGGTTACACTCGTTTTTTACCTTGTATAATGTAAACTCTTCTGCTTGTGTTTGGTTTTCCCTATCTGGGCATTTAACTTCCTGTTTATTCACTCATCACTCAATCCATACTTTCATGCACTTTTCTTTTCTGCTATTATTCCAGTCTTTCATTAAGTAACTGCTTGCTGCTGCTGCTAAGTCACTTCAATCGTGTCTGACTCTGTGTGACCCCAGAGATGGCAGCCCACCAGGCTCCGCCGTCCCTGGGATTTTCCAGGCAAGAACACTGGAGTGGGTTGCCATTTCCTTCTCCAATGCATGAAAGTGAAAAGTGAAAGTGAAGACGCTCAGTCGTGTCCGACTCCTAGTGACCCCATGGACTGCAGTCTACTAGGCTCCTCCGTCCTTGGGATTTTCCAGGCAAGAGTACTGGAGTGGGGTGCCATTGCCTTCTCCAAAGTAACTGTTTAGTGATTACAATATAGGAGGCACTGAGCACTGAAAAATTGATGCTTTTGAACTGTGGTGTTGGAGAAGACTCTTGAGAATCCCTTGGACTGCAAGGAGATCCAACCAGTCCATTCTGAAGATCAGCCCTGGGATTTCTTTGGAAGGAATGATGCTAAAGCTGAAACTCCAGTACTTTGGCCACCTCATGTGAAGAGTTGACTCACTGGAAAAGACTCTGATGCTGGGAGGGATTGGGGATGGGGGGAGAAGGGGACGACCGAGGATGAGATGGCTGGATGGCATCACTGACTCGATGGACGTGAGTCTGTGTAAACTCCGAGAGTTGGTGATGGACAGGGAGGCCTGGCGTGCTGCGATTCGTGCGGTAGCAAAGAGTCAGACTCGACTGAGCAACTGAACTCAACTGAACTGACTGATGCNAGGGGACGACAGAGGATGAGATGGCTGGATGGCATCACTGACTCAATGAACGTGAGTCTGAGTGAACTCTAGGAGTTGGTGATGGACAGGGAGGCCTGTCGTGCTCTGATTCATGGGGTCGCAAAGAGTCAGACATGACTGAGCAACTGAACTGAACTGAATACTCATCCTAGAGTATGCTACTTAAATATCTCACAGTGGTTAGTTACATCCTTTCAATACCAAGTTTTCAAACATTTTTGGTCATATTAACAAGAAAATGAACGTAAGAACAAGACTTCTCTTTTGAGTACCATGGGAAAAGTGACTGGTACACATACATTCTCTTCCAAACGCTAAATATAAGTGCATGAGAGGCTGATTGAGGTTCTCTTTCTCTTGCCAACTCCTAAACATTGCAAGGTATGCTGCCATGCAGATGGTGCTAGAGACCAGTGTCTTCCTGTCTTGGTCTTAAAGTGTTACGGAAAGAAGATGGGACCGGAGAGAAGAGGCCTGGGTTGTCATGACTACTCATTACTGAGTCAAAATCTTTCAAGGCCTCAGTTTTCACATCTCTAAAAAACTTACTTGCTAAACCTTGATTTTTTTCTTAATAAACAATTTATCAGTGAATAAATAAGCTTTGGTTCACATAAAAATCCAGAATCTCAGTGACAGACCTTCAGTTATTTAGGAACAGATACACTTGACTTGCAGGCTTCTCTTGTGGCTCAGCTGGTAAAGAATCCACCTGCAATGTGGGAGACCTGGGTTCGATCCCTGGGTTGGGAAGATTCCCTGGAGAAGGGAAAGGCTACCCACTCCAGTATTCTGGCCTGGAGAATTCCATGGACTATATAGTCCATGGGGTCACAAAGAGTCATACACGACTAAGCGACTTTCACTTTCACACTTGATTTGTCCAAGCTCATTGCCTGTTTTCTTTGAGCTATTAACACATAATTTCATTTCTTACATGAGAATATGTCTTAGGCACTTGCTAAATACCTAATGCGACAGAAAATAACAATATAATTTTAGACATTGTTTCTAATTTTGAGAAGTTTGGTGCTTTAGTGGAGAGTCAAGATTTCAACATATTAAGTGTTTATAGAATTCTAAGTCTATATTTGACCTCTTCACATAGTTTTTGGTATTAAACTTTGACTTCAAATATGAAATTAGAATGTCAAAATATTTTCAAATATGGACAATTTGTCAGTTAGAATCAGTGAAGCATGGTGATATTACATTCTCATTTTAATTCCGTCACACAATATATTTTCTTTTCATTTCTATTTAATGAAATTAGAAACCAGTATCTTTTAGGTTCAGCTAATAGAGAAAAGACAGGATGCATGTTATTCTTGGTCCTTCCTCTCATGCCAGGAGTCACTTCGATCTGCCTGTTTCTCTTTCTCTCCCTCTCTTTTTTTTTTTTTTTTTTTTGCTTCAAGGAAGCATTGCAAAATGAGCAATTTTTTTTGTTATTATTTGCTCACTTAATTACAATCAATTTAGCAATTTGGAAATGCTCTTAGCAAATTTTAAAAGTCATTTTTCAAAGTGACAGATATGTGTGAAACATTGTACATGCTAAAAAAATGCTGATCTATTTTTTATGTTCTCTACCTTAATTTGGTTCTGATTCACTGAACAAACGTTCCTTTTGTTCTTGTACCTAATTATTTTCTCTCCTTTTTAGTTCATATAATAAAAATTTAAGATCACTGTAAATATGTTCTTAAATCCAGAGATATACATTTTTCTGAGATTTAAAAATATAGTGAAAGAAAAGGAAATGCCATATGAAGGCCAGAGTTAGAGTGAACATAAAGCAAATTTAAATCTGCCATGACTCTTCCTAAATGTGTGATTTCTATAACAAGTTAAAAATACCTGGCATTTTTGTCACCTTCAATCAGCAAGCAAAAAAATGCTCAAAATAATGAAAATACTCGCGATAAATGAAATTTATTTCAATGTGAAGATTCAGATAATCACATGCCAGAGAGAACATGTACTCAAACAAAGCACTGGGGCCCAGTCATTGTGAGCATTGTCTGTGGATTGTTTTTTAAACATGTGTTCAGTGTCCATAATGCGTGGGAATTGAAAAGAACAAAGGCAGCACAATTATACCATCTAAAGTATGACATTTCTTTTCCATGGGGGTGGTCTTGATCCCTGTCTCCTATACAATGTCACGAACCTCAGTCTATAGTTCATCAGGCACTCTATCAGATCTAGTCCCTTAAATCTATTTCTCACTTCCACTGTATAATCATAAGGGATTTTATTTAGGTCATACCACCTGACTTTGCCAACAAAGGTCCGTGTAGTCAAGGCTATGGTTTTTCCTGTGGTCATGTATGGATGTGAGAGTTGGACTGTGAAGAAAGCTGAGCGCTGAAGTATTGATGCTTTTGAACTGTGGTGTTGGAGAAGACTCTTGAGAGTCCCTGGTTGCAAGGAGATCCAACCAGTCCGTTCTAAAGGAGATCAGTCCTGGGTATTCTTTGGAAGGACTGATGCTGAAGCTGAAACTCTAATACTTTGGCCACCTCATGCGAAGAGTTGACTCATTGGAAACGACTCTGATGCTGGGAGGGATTGGGGGCAGGAGGAGAAGGGGACGACAGAGGATGAGATGGCTGAATGGCATCACCAACTTGATGGACATGAGTTTGAGTAAACTCTGAGAGTTGGTGATGGACAGGGAGGCCTGGCGTGCTGCGATTCATGGGGTTGCAAAGAGTCGGACACGACTGAGCAACTGAACTGAACTGAACTGAAAGTATGACAGTCAGTATGACAGGTGTTACCTAAGAGTCACACTAAAAATACAATTTTGCCAATTGACTCATTTTAAATCAACTTGGAAATTTACTTTATATGTTTTAAAAATACTATAAAAAATAAAACAAAATCCTACTGTTACTACAAGACCACTTACTGATGGAAAGAATATGTACTCTGGAGCCTAACAGACTTAGGTTCCCAATCCTTTGGCCAGACTCAATAAGGATGTGACCTTGGGCATTTTATTTAGTATCTGTGGGCCCCAGTTGTAAAACTGGAATAATAATAGGCCCTCCGTATGGAGTCGTCAGGGTTAAATGAGAAGAATGTTCCTCATATACAGGAGGTCTACAATCTAGGAAATTCATGTTTCTTCCCTCCCAACAGTGCCCACCCTCTGTCCTATGCTAACGAAACCGAGTCCCCCTAAAATCAAGTCCCCCTAAAACAAATTCCTCTGTCATGTTTATGATTAACCTCTCTATCCAAAATTTTATTACCATTCTGTTCTCAAGACTGAGGCATATCAAAGAAAAGGGAGGATTGAAATGGAGCCAGACCTTGTGAGGCCTTCCCATGTTCAAAGCCTTTCTTTGTCCACTTCCTCACATCTTTCCTGCTTGTAGGGAAAAGGCTTCAACCTCCTAGACCTTCCATGAGTTTCCAAGGATTCAAACAGTTACTAATTAGAGAAGGGAGGGAATGCAGAAACAAAGGAGGAGCAGTTAAGAAACAATGTGAAGTGAAAGTCGTTCAGTCGTGTCCAACTCTTTGCGACACCATGGACTATGCAGTCCAAGGAATTCTCCAGGCCAGAATACTGGGGTGGATAGCCTTTCCCTTCTCCATGGGATCTTCCCAACCCAGGTCTCCCACATTGCAGGCAGATTCTTTACCAGCTGAGCCACTAGGGAAGCCCAAGAATACTGGACTGGGTAGCCTATCCCTCCTCCATTGGATCTTCCCAAATCAGGAACCAAACCAGGGTCTCCTGCATTATAAGTGTATTCTTTACCAACTGAGCTATCAGGGAAGCCCCCAGATAAGCCCCTGAATTGTTAAGAGGCAATAGTGCAATGATAAAGCTGGTCCTTTTCATATTGTTCATGGGGTTCTCAAGGCAAGAATACTGAAGTGGTTTGCCATTCCCTTCTCCAGTGGACCATGTTTTGTCAGAACTCTCTTCCATGATCCATCCATCTTGGGTGGCCCTTAGACAAGGCTGTGGTCCATGTGATCAGATTGGTTAGTTTTCTGTAATTGTGGTTTTCAGTCTGTCTGCCCTCTGATGGAGAAGGATAAGAGGCTTATGGAAGTTTCCTGCTGGGAGAGACTGACTGAGGGGGAAACTAGGTCTTGTTCTGATGGGCAGGCCATGCTCCAGTCCAGTTCAGTCGCTCAATAGTGTCTGACTTTTTGCGACCCTATGAATAGCAGCACGCCAGGCCTCCCTGTTCATCACCATCTCCCGGAGTTCACTCAGACTCATGTCCATCGAGTCAGTGATGCCATCCAACCATCTCATCCTCTGTCGTCCCTTCTTCTCCTGCTCCCAATCCCTCCCAGCATCAGACTCTTTTCCAATGAGTCAACTCTTCTCATGAGGTGGCCAAAGTACTGGAGTTTCAGCTTTAGCATCATTCCTTCCAAAGAAAACCCAGGGCTGATCTCCTTCAGAATGGACTGGTTGGATCTCCTTGCAGTCCAATGGACTCTCAAGAGTCTTCTCCAACACCACAGTTCAAAAGCATCGATTCTTCGGCGCTCAGCTTTCTTCACAGTCCAACTTTCACATCCATACATGACCACAGGAAAAACCATAGCCTTGACTAGGCGGACCTTAGTCGGCAAAGTAATGTCTCTGCTTTTGAATATACTATCCAGGTTGGTCATAACTTTTCTTCCAAGGAGTAAGCGTCTTTTAATTTCATGGCTGCAGTCACCATCTGCAGTGATTTTGGAGCCCAAAAAAATAAAGTCTGACACTGTTTCCACTGTTTCCCCATCTATTTCCCATGAAGTGATGGGACCGGATGCCATGATCTTCGTTTTCTGAATGTTGAGCTTTAAGCCAACTTTTTCGCTCTCCTCCTTCACTTTCATCAAGAGGCTTTTTAGCTCCTCCTCACTTTCTGCCATAAGGGTGGTGTCATCAGCATATCTGAGGTTATTGATATTTCTCCCGGCAATCTTGATTCCAGCTTGTGTTTCTTCCAGTCCAGCGTTTCTCATGATGTACTCTGCATATAAGTTAAATAAGCAGGGAGACAATATACAGCCTTGACGTACTCCTTTTCCTATTTGGAACCAGTCTGTTGTTCCATGTCCAGTTCTAACTGTTGCTTCCTGACCTGCATACAGATTTCTCAAGAGGCAGGTTAGGTGGTCTGGTATTCCCATCTCTTTCAGAATTTTCCACAGTTTATTGTGATCCACACAGTCAAAGGCTTTGGCATAGTCAATAAAGCAGAAATAGATGTTTTTCTGGAACTCTCTTGCTTTTTCCATGATCCAGCGGATGTTGGCAATTTGATCTCTGGTTCCTCTGCCTGTTCTAAAACCAGCTTGAACATCAGGGAGTTCACGGTTCACATATTGCTGAAGCCTGGCTTGGAGAATTTTGAGCATTACTTTACTAGCGTGTGAGATGAGTGCAATTGTGCGGTAGTTTGAGCATTCTTTGGCATTGCCTTTCTTTGGAATTGGAATGAAAACTGACCTTTTCCAGTCCTGTGGCCACTGCTGAGTTTTCCAAATTTGCTGGCATATTGAGTGCAGCACTTTCACAGCATCATCTTCCAGGATTTGAAACAGCTCAACGGGAATTCCATCACCTCCACTAGCTTTGTTCTTAGTGATGCTTTCTAAGGCCCACTTGACTTCACATTCCAAGATGTCTGGCTCTAGATTAGTGATCACATCCTCATGATTATCTGGGTCGTGAAGATCTTTTCTGTACAGTTCTTCTGTGTATTCTTGCCACCTCTTCTTAATATCTTCTGCTTCTGTTAGGTCCATACCATTTCTATCCTTTATCGAGCCCATCTTTGCATGAAATGTTCCCTTGGTATCTCCAATTCTCTTGAAGAGATCTCTAGTCTTTCCCATTCTGTTGTTTTCCTCTATCTCTTTGCATTGATTGCTGAAGAAGGCTTTCTTATCTCTTCTTGCTATTCTTTGGAACTCTGCATTCAGATGCTTATATCTTTTCTTTTCTCCTTTGCTTTTCGCCTCTCTTCTTTTCAGTGCTATTTGTAAGGCTTCTCCAGACAGCCATTTTGCTTTTTTGCATTTCTTTTCCATGGGGATGGTCTTGATCCCTGTCTCCTGTACAATGTCACGAACCTCATTCCATAGTTCATCAGGAACTCTGTCTATCAGATCTAGGCCCTTAAATCTATTTCTCACTTCCACTGTATAATCATAAGGGATTTGATTTAGGTCATACCTGAATGGTCTAGCGGTTTTCCCTACTTTCTTCAATTTAAGTCTGAATTTGGAAATAAGGAGTTCATGATCTGAGCCACAGTCAGCTCCTGGTCTTGTTTTTGTTGACTGTATAGAGCTTCTCCATCTTTGGCTGCAAAGAATATAATCAATCTGATTTCGGTGTTGACCATCTGGTGATGTCCATGTGTAGAGTCTTCTCTTGTGTTGCTGGAAGAGGGTGTTTGCTATGACCAGTGCATTCTCTTGGCAAAACTCTATTAGTCTTTGCCCTGCTTCATTCCACATTCCAAGGCCAAATTTGCCTGTTACTCCAGGTGTTTCTTGATTTCCTACTTTAGCATTCCAGTCCCCTATAATGAAAAGGACATCTTTTTTGGGTGTTAGTTCTAAAAGGTCTTGTAGGTCTGCATAAAACCATTTAGCTTCTTCAGCATTACTGGTTGGGGCATAGATTTGGATAACTGTGATATTGAATGGTTTGCCTTGGAGACGAACAGTGATCATTTTGTCGTTTTTGAGATTGCATCCAAGTACTGCATTTCGGACTCTTCTGTTGACCATGATGGCTACTCCATTTCTTCTGAGGGATTCCTGCCCGCAGTAGTAGATATAATGGTCATCTGAGTTAAATTCACCCATTCCAGTCCATTTTAGTTCACTGATTCCTAGAATGTTGACGTTCACTCTTGCCATCTCTTGTTTGACCACTTCCAATCTGCCTTGATTCATGGACCTGACATTCCAGGTTCCTATGCAGTATTGCTCTTTACAGCATCAGACCTTGCTTCTATCACCAGTCACATCCACAGCTGGGTATTGTTTTTGCTTTGGCTCCATCCCTTCATTCTTTCTGGAGTTATTTCTCCACTTATCTCCAGTAGCAGAGTGGGCACCTAATGACCTGGGGAGTTCCTCTTTTAGTATCCTATTCATACTGTTCATGGGGTTCTCAAGGCAAGAATACTGAAGTGGTTTGCTATTCCCTTCTCTAGTGGATCACGTTCTGTCAGACCTCTCCACCATGACCTGCCCATCTTGGGTTGTCCTGCAGGCATGTCTTGGTTTCATTGAGTTAGACAAGGCTGTGGTCCTAGTGTGATCAGATTGACAGTTTTTGTGAGTATGGTTTTAGCGTGTCTGCCCTCTAATGCCCTCTTACAACACCTACCATCTTACTTGGGTTTCTCTTACCTTGGGCGTGGCGTATGTCTTCACGGCTGCTCCAGCAAAGCACAGCCACTGGTCCTTACCTTGGACGAGGGGTATCTCCTTACCGCTGCCCTTCCTGACCTTCAACGTGGGATTGCTCCTCTAGGCCCTCCTGCGCCTGTGCAGCTAATCCAATTTTCTGTTGATGGGTGGAGCTGTGTTCCCTCCCTGTTATTTACCTGAGACCAAACTATGGTGGAGATAATGAAGATAATGGTGACCTCCTTCAACAGGTCCCATGCATGCACTGCTACACTCAGTGCCCCCAATCCTGCAGCAGGCCTCCACTGGAGATCCTGGACATTCCCGGGCAAGTTTAGATCAGTCTCTTGTAGTGTCACTGCTTCTTTCTCCTGGGTCCTGGTGCAGACAAGGTTCTGTTTGTGCCCTCCAAGGTCTATTTCCCAGTTCTGTGTAAGTTCTGGTGGCTCTATGTGGGGTTAATGGCGACCTCCTCCAAGAGGGCGTATGCCAGACCCACGTCTGCTGCACCCAGAGCCCCTGCCCCTGTGGCAGTCCACTGCTGACCGGCACCTCCACAGGAGATGCTCAGTAGTTCCTTCCTAAGGGATACATGTAACAAGGTATCTCTGCGTTCTTCTACAGCATCTAAGCCTGCTGCCCAGGTGGAGAATGGTAACTTCAGGTTGAGCATAAGCACTTGAACCCCAGACTGGTTGGAACCAGAAGACTGTTAATTGAGATTCCTGGAACACCACCCTGTTACTACACTACCACCAAGCAGAAAGCCACACACCTGATTACCTCCTCCCAAATTTTGCATATAAAAGACTCTTTCCTGAAAATCTTTGGGAAATTCAGGTCTTTTTTAAAGACCTTAAATTTTAAGTTTAATTTAAAACTTAAACTTTAAATTTTAAGTTCAGGAGTTCAGCATGAGCCCCTCCATTCTCCTTCCTTGACCCCACAATATATCTTTCTCTACTTCAACAGATTTCATTTTCTTGGGCTCCAAAATCACTGCAGATGGTGGCTGCAGCCATGAAATTAAAAGGTACTTGCTTCTTGGAAGAAAAGCTATGACCAAGCTAGACAGCATATTAAAAAGCAGAGATATTATTTTGCCGACAAAAGTCCATCTAGTCAAAGCTATGGTTTTTCCAGTAGTCATGTATGGATGTGAAAGTTGAACCGTAAAGAAAGCTGAGCACTGAAGAACTGATGCTTTTGAACAGTGATGTTGGAGAAGACTCTTGAGAGTCCCTTGGACTGCAAGGAGATCCAACCAGTCCATCTTAAAGGAAATCAGTTCTGAGTATTCATTGGAAGGACTGATGCTGAAGCTGAAACTCCAATACTTTGGCCACCTGATTTGAAGAACTGATTCAATGGAAAAGACCCTGATGCTAGGAAAGATTGAAGGCAGGAGGAGAAGGAGATGACAGAGGATGAGATGGTTGGATGGGATCACTGATGCGATGGACTTGAGTTTGAGCAAGCTCCAGGAGTTGGTGATGGACAGGGAAGCCTGGTATGCTCAGTTCATGAGTTTGCAAAGAGCTGGACACGACTGAATGACTGAACTGACTTCAAACTCTGATATTTCAGTGTGTTAGGCCTAACTGCATCAGGCACATGAAGCTGGGTTTGACAACACTGGTAGTTATAGGGCATATATATTAAAGTTTGGAACAAATTCAAACCTCTAGCAGGGATTTTGAACAAACGCTAGAAATTTAATGCATCAGATCAAGTAATTCCAAATTCCATTGTAATTCCAAACAACATGATTTTTTCTTATAAATGTCTTGGCTTCAAATTGATTTTGTATAGCTGGATGATCCAAGACAATGATGATTAAGTCAAACTGTGATCTATTCTTTCAAAAGCAGATGGCAACCCACTCCAGTAGTCTTGCCTGGAGAATTCCATGGACAGAGGAGCCTGGCTGGCTAGTCCATGAGTCTCAAAGAGTCAGACACAACTGAGTGAGTATCATTATCATCATTTTTTCAAAACCTCTCTTGGAAATCACTCTTTTATTTATTTTGGGGTCTTTGTTGGTACGTGTGGGCTTTCTCTAGTTGTGGCGAGCAGGGTCCACTCCTTGTTGCAATGCCCAGGCGTCTCATTGCAGTGGCTTCTCTTTGCTGCAGAGCACAGGCTTTAGGAGCACGGGCTTAAGTACTCCGGCATGTGGGCTCAGTAGTTGGGGCACATAGGCTTAGTTGCCCCTCAGCACGTGGAATCTTCTTGGACCAAGGATCAAACCCCTGTCTCCTGCATTGGCAGGTGGATTCTTTCCACTGTACCACCAGGGAAGTCCAGAAGTCACTCTCCTTAGCTAGGACTGGCAGATCACATGAATATTATTTGAGAATAAATATCTGTTAATTGCTTCTGTCTCACAGATGAGACTGTCTTATTACCAAATCATTTTAACGTTTCTTCATCTAAAGTGGGCTACAATCATATGCCCTGAACAACAAATAGCATTTAGTGAGTTTTCGGTATTACATTCAATATTATTCTGTTTGAAGCAAATTTAACATAAAGAAACCTTTACTTTTCAAACAGAAAACTGGGGAAAGGACCTAACTGATATTTACTACACCTCTATGATATGACAGTCATTGACTGAGGCATTAAAATACTATTTCAAGCTCATGCTCTTCCCATGGCATCCTATTTCCTCAGGGAACATGTTAGAGACTGTCTGATCCTAATAACAAAGGAAGGTAGCCAGGAAGCACCTGATTGTGTCTGGTGATCTCCCTTGGTCAGGAAAATATGAGACCCACATTTCTAAGTGGAAGATTTGGAAATCTGATAGAGATCTCAGAGAGAAAAACATACCATTTTCCCTTGGGTTCCATCTGAGACCTAGTAAAGAGAGATCAGGAGTTTCTCAAAGTGGGTTCTCTGGAATGCAGAATTCCAAAAGATACTTTGTAAAAAAATAAATAAATAATTCTGTAGTCAGTTCAGAAACACATCATACCATATCCCCATCTGTCTTGGATGTAATTAGCATACTGAATGCAAATTAGCATATTGAAGGCTGTGAGTAATGCTAGAGGGGGAAAAAACCTGTCAGGCTTAAACGCACTCAATATTCCCTACTCTGCTCTTGGAAATCCTTTTGCACATAACTCACATTGTTCTGCAAACAAACTAGACCATCTTATCTCTCAAAAAAAGAAAGACTAGTGCATTCTGCTTCAAATTCACACATACAAATTGTTTATACAAGTTGAGTTAGTTGAAACTATTAATAACATTTCAGATGTTTTAGGGTATTTTTGGCTGAGTCCTTTTTTAAAAAAGAGCAAGAATCTGAATGGTTCAGACTCCCCAAACCCACAAAGTCTTCAGTTACTAACTTACTCCAAACAAAACTTGAAAAGGTCTCTTTTCAAAGTGTCAGAATAAGAGCTATGTTCTGGTCTCTAATGCAGTGGTAGAAATTCTGCTTTTGCAGGCGAGATTGGTGTGGGCAGAGGCAAACTATCTCAGCACAAATCATGGTAATTGTATATCTTTCAGCTTAAATGCTGGAGCAACACTAAATTACTTACCACAAACTTAATGAAAACATAACTAATGTCAGTCTGCAAGTTTCCATTAATGGAGCTGTACTCTCTGTCTTTAAACCCTCATCACCCATCACCTGGATTGTTAAACTTTCCTCATGTTCGCATCTAGTCTCTGTCATTTAGTAAAATCAATGGAAAAAGAAGGCAATGGTCAACACGACACATGTTTTCATTTTAACTCTGCTCCTAAAAGAGAATGGCAAGCCTGATTTTCCGTCTACTGCTAGGATGTCATGGTTTAGACATTATGTCAGCATTTAGAGATGCCGGGACAGTGTCTGGTATGGCTGTGACTTCCATCTGATACGTTCCTGAAAGTGTTAGTCATTCCGTCGCGTTAGACTCTTTCCAACTTCATGGACTGTAGCCCACCAGGCTCCTCTGTCCATGGGATTCTCCAGGCAAGAATACTGGAGTAGGTTGCTGTTTGCTTCTCCAGGGGATCTTCCTGACCCAGCAATCGAACCCAGGTCTCCTGTATTGCAGGTGGTCCGTCTAGTCAAGGCTATGGTTTTTCCAGTGGTCATGTATGGATGTGAGAGTTGGACTGTGAAGAAAGCTGAGCACCGAAGAATTGATGCTTTTGAACTGTGGTATTGGAGAAGACTCTTGCGAGTCCCTTGGACTGCAAGGAGATCCAACCAGTCCATCCTAAAGGAGATCAGTCCTGGGTGTTCATTGGAAGGACGGATGTTGAAGCTGAAACTCTAATACTTTGGCCACCTGATATGAAGAGCTGACTCATTGGAAAAGACCCTGACGCTGGGAAAGATTGAGGGCAGGAAGAGAGGGGACAACAGAGGATGAGATGGTTGGAAGGCATCACCGACTCAATGGACATGGGTTTGAGTGAACTCTGGGAGTTGGTGACGGACAAGGAGGCCTGGCGTGCTGCAGTTCATGGGGTCACAGAGAGTCGGACATGACTGAGTAACTGAACTGAACTGAACTTTACCATCTGAGTCACCAGGGAAGCCCGATATCTTCCTAAACAAAAGGAACTGATTGCTAAAGAATCAGATGATCTAAAATCTTGGGGCATTCACCATATATTTATTGGAAGCAAGTCAAATGCTTTTCATAGATCTTATCCTTCTGGAAAATCTTGTAAGCTTGGTAACTTTGTAGAAGTTAGCATTCTGGGCAGCATGAAAAGCACTTTGGTAACATAATTCATAAATGTAAACTAAACTATTAAAAATGGAACGTTATTCCTTCTTCTCTCCTCCTGGCCTATCAAGAGCAGGTATTGGTCCCTACCAGTTACAGGCACCAAAGGGGTTAACTGATTGTAGTGTATTTAAAAGTAGTAAATCCAACAAAAGGCTCATCTGCTTTTATTATCACCACACACCATTGACAGTGCTAAGCACTGTCAGTGCTAAAATACTCGGCATTGAAAAAAGCACTCTATTGGCTTATGGTCCAACAATTGTTATAGTTACAGCTGAGTTTACTGATATATCCATAAAGTTCACATTGGTACATTTTTATTGTGTGTATGTGTGTGTGTGAGCAGGCGCAAGTGCATGCTCAGTCATGTCCAACTCTTTGCAACCCCATAGACTGTAGCCCACTGGCCTCCTCTGTCCATGGAATTTTCCAGGTAAGAATATTAGAGTGGGTTACCATTTCCTATTCCAAGGGATCTTCCCATCCCAGGGATAGAACNCTCCTTTCCTGATTATGTCTAAATGTCTGTGTCTCCTTTGCTGCCCTGCAAGTAGAATCATCCATAATATCTTTCCAGATTCCATGTGTACACATTTATATATGATATCCGTCTTTCACTTTCTGACTTACTTCACTCTTTATAATAGGCTCTAAGTCGGTCCACCTCATTAGAACTGACTCATATGCATTCATTTTTAAAGCTGAGTAATATTCCATTGTGTATATTTTACTGGAGTACAGTTGATTTATAAATGTCATGTTAGTTTCAGGTGTGTAGTAAAGTGAATCAGTTGTACATATACATATATTCATATACACGTTTTGCCATCAGAGAGATCTAAGTTTGCATCCAGCTTGTATGTGCAAACTTTATTCCACTCTCAGCATCTCAAATTGTACAGCAATGAACTGGGGATGCTAAGGGTACTGCCCTTATGAGGTAGTTTGGAGGTTATGATAATGAATATTTAATGAAAGTACTCAATAAATTGTAGCCACTTTAATAATGAACCCTGGCTTTTCTTAAAAGAATGAAGATGGGGTGGGAGGGGCGTTCAGGCTGGAGATACACATGCACACCCATGGCTGATTCATGTCATTGTATGGCAGAAACCACCAAAATATTGTAAAGTAATCAGCCTCCAATTAAAGTAAATAAATTAATTTTTTAAAAAGAATGAAGATGAGAAATAAGAGTTATGGAAGTACTCTAGTCCCACGATTGATCCGTATTTGAAAAGGGATAGGGAAAAAAATATAGACTGCACACACAAGACACGATGCCCAATACCTACTTTCATAGTGAGCAGGAAATTCCCAATTAAGCCTTAGTATTCATTAGACACACAAAGACAAGAAGCACAAACTTATTTAAACATGAAATTTAAGTGAGGAGGGACAATAGAAATGGGTAGGGGGAAAAAGGTTATTATGGGATTACATGAAATCACGTGTGAAAAACTTCTGAAAATTGTAAAGCACTATAGATTTTAAAGCATCTTTCATGCAATAAAAACAACAAATAAATAAATACAAGATTTAAGGAAATTGATAAGAAAAGGAGCATAAAGTCATTCCTGAAATATAGACTGTAGAAAATAGTGTAGCTGCATATTACATTGTCTTCAGAGTCCTTGTAACCTGGATTAATATTCCAGATAGGCACTTATAAGTCCATGACATTAGGTAAGTTATTTGACATCTCAAAACCTCAGATATTTCTTCCAGGACATAGGAGTAAAATAGGTCTATTCCATTAATGTATTTGTGAGCACAAAATTAAAAATCTCCAAATAGAAGAAAAACTCTTACTTTGTTAATGAGATTCACAGTTTACCTCTGAATAAAAATTGAAGTCACAACTAATTTTAGAGTTTGAAAAAACTTTTCTCACAAATTGTCTCCAAATGCTTTGTCTCACTTTTTTCTCACAAAATTCTTGAAACTGGCATAGCAACTCTCAAGTGAGAGAAGGTTTGCTCCACTGGGGACACCTGGCAATTTTGGGGGGTGGGATTTTTGGTTGTCTCACTGCAGGCACTACTAGCATCTTGTGAGCAGAAGCCAGGAAGGCTGCTAAATATCCTGTGGTGAATAGGAGTACCCACTATGACAAAGAATTTTCCAGCACTAAGGTAAGTATTGCTGAGATTGAGAAGTGCCATTCTAGAGGTACAGTAATCTTTTAAATAATGGGGTATTTGCAATGAAAATATATTGATCTTATGTTGTTGCAGTGTTATCAACCCAGCAGTGAAATAGAATCATACTTATTTCTTTGGGTAACCTATTTGAATTAATTCCATCACTTTGGAGGGTTATTATTATTATTTTTTGATTGACTACTTACTTGTCCAAGAAGAAATAACAGAAAGGTAGCACTGATCTAAATTCACATCATCATAGAATATTCATAATCAAGGGCCCTTGGTTAGTTCCATTCAGAATATTAATTAGTTACTAAAATTTAAAGTGTCAGTCTGTTCAGTCACTCAGTTGTGTCTGACTCTTTGTGAACCCATGGACTGCAGCAAACCAGGCCTCCCTGTCCATCAGCAACTTCCAGAGCTTACTCAAACTCATGTCCATGGAGTCAGTGATGCCATCCAACCATCTCATCCTCTGTCGTCTCCTTCTCCTACTGCCCTCAATCTTTCACAGCATCAGGGACTTTTCAAATGAGTCATCTCTACACATCAGGTGGCCAAAGTATTGGAGTATCAGCTTCAGCATCATTCCTTCCAATGAGTATTCAGGACTGGTTTTCTCTAGGATGGACTGGTTGGATCTCTTTGCAGTCCAAAGGACTCACAAGAGTCTTCTCCAAGAGCACACTTCAAAAGTATCAGTTCTTCAGTGCTCCGCTTTCTTATAGTCCCAATCTCACATCCATGCATGACTACTGGAAAAACCATACGTTTGACCAGAAAGACCTTTGTTGGCAAAGTAATGTCTCTGCTTTTTAATATCCTGTCTAGGTTGATCATAATTTTTCTTCTAAGGAGCAAAGTCTTTTTATTTCATGGGTACAGTCACCATATGCAGTGATTTTGGAGCCCCCAAAAATGAAGTCTGTCACTGTTTCCATTGTTTCCCCATCTATTTTCCCATAAAGTGATGGGACCAAATGCCATGATCTTCGTTTTCTGAATGTTGAGCTTTAAGCCAACTTTTTCACTCTCCCCTTTCACTTTCATCAAGAGGCTTTTTAGTTCCTCTTCACTTTCTGCCATAAGGGTGGTGTCATCTCTGTATCTGAGGTTATTGACATTTCTCCCAGCAATCTTGATTCCAGTTTGTGCTTCTTCCAGTCCAGGGTTTCTCATGATGTACTCTGCATATAAGTTAAATAAACAGGGTGAAAATATACAGCCTTGACGTACTCCTTTCCCGATATGGAACCAGTCTGTTGTTCCATGTCCAGTTCTAACT
>SJYX01013068.1:270500-289761 GCA_006410675.1 Oreotragus oreotragus | reverse complement strand
CTGTGGTGTTGGAGAAGACTCTTGAGGGTCCCTTGGACTACAAGGAGATCCAACCAGTCCATTCTTAAGGAGATCAGTCCTGGGTGTTCTTTGGAAGGAATGATGCTAAAGCTGAAACTCCAGTACTTTGGCCACCTCATGCGAAGAGTTGACTCATTGGAAAAGACTCTGATGCTGGAAGGGATTGGGGACAGGAGGAGAAGGGAACGACAGAGGATGAGATGGTTAGATGACACCACCGACTAGATGGACATGAGTTTGAGTGAACTCCAGGTATTGGTGATGGACAGGGAGGCCTGGCGTGTGCAATTTATGGGGTCGCAAGGAGTCGGCTGAGCGACTGAACTGAACTAAACTGAAGGCCCACTTGACTTTGCATTTGAGAATATCTGGCTCTAGGTGAGTGATTACATCACTGTGAATATCTGGGTCATGAAGCTCTTTTTTGTATAGTTCTCTGTGTATTTCTTGGAGAAGGAAGTGGCATCCCACTTCAGTACTCTTGCTTGGAAAATCCCATGGACAAATGAGCCTGGTGGGTTGCAGTCCCTGGGGTCATGAAGAGTTGGGCACGACTGAGTGACTTCACTTTCACTTTTCACTCTCATGCATTGGAGAAGGAAATGGCAACCCACTCCAGTGTTCTTGCTGGAGAATCCCAGGGATGGATGAGCCTGGTGGGCTGCCGTCTCTGGGATCGCACAGAGTTGGACACGACTGAAGAGACTTAGCAGCAGCAGCTGTGTATTCCTGCCACCTCTTCTTAATATCTTCTGCTTCTGTTAGGTCCATAGCATTTCTATTCTTTCTTGTGCCCAACTTTGCATGAAGTGTTCCCTGAGTATCTCTAATTTTCATGAAGAGATCCCTAGTCTTTCCCATTGTATTATTTTGTTCTATTTCTTTGCACTGATCACTGGGGGAAGGCTTTCTTATCTCTCCTTGCTATTCTTTGGAACTCTGCATTCCAATGGGTATATCTTTCCTTTTCTCCTTTGCCTTTCACTTCTCTTCTTTTCATGGCCATTTATAAGGCCTCCTCAGACAACCATTTTGGCTTTTTGCATTTCTTTTTCTTGGGGATGGTCTTGATCCTTGCCTCCTGTACAATGTTTTGAGCCTCCATCCATAGTTCTTCAGGCATTGTCTATCAGATGTAATCCCTTGACTCTGTTTGCCACTTCCACTATATAATCATAAGGGATTTGATTTAGGTCATACCTGAATGGTCTAGTGGTTTTCCCTACTTTCTTCAATTTGAATCTGAATTTGGCAATAAGGAGTTCATGATCTGAGGCATGGTGACCTCCCAGTCTTATTTTTGCTGACTATATAGGGCTTCTCCATCTTTTAAATTATAATACCTTATAATATCAGAAACCATCTTCTTCATATATTTAATCTCAGTATCAAAATTTAGGCAGATCATGCCCACCTCCCCCCTCAAAAAAAAATAGGATAAATGGGCAAAAGAAGAAAAATGAAAATCTTTTCATATGTAGAAGGCTGACTATGGAAGGCAGGATGGAGATTCCTTAAAAAAAAGAAAAGAAATAAAACTACCATACAACCCAGCATTACCTCTTCTAGGCATATACCCTGAAGAAACCAAAATTGAAAAAGACACATGTAGCCCAATATTCTTTGCAGTAGGACATGGAAGCAACCTAGATGTCCATAGACAGATGAATGGGTGAAGAAGCCGTGGTATATATATGCAATGAAATACTATTCAGCCATATAAAGGAATGCATGTGAGTCAGTTCTGATGAAGTAGATGAACCTAGAGCCTATTATACAGAGTGAAGTAAGTCAGAGTAAGACACATATCATATATTAATGCATATACATGGAATTAAAAGATGGTACAGATGAACCTATCTACAGGGCAGCAATGGAGACACAGACATTGAAAACAGATTTATGGACACAGGTGGGAGACAAAGAAGAAGTCTCAAATGGAGAGAGTAGCATGGAAGTATATACATTACCATATGTAAAATAGATAGCCAATTGAAATTCGCTGCATGACTCAGGGAACTCAGACTTGGGCTCTGTAACAACCTACAGGGGTGGCGAAGGTGGAAGGGAGTTTCAAGAAGGCAGAAACATATGTATATCTATGGCTGATTCATGTTGATGAATGGCAGAAACCAATGCAATATTGTAATGCAGTTATCCTTCAATTAAAAATAAATACATTTTTTAAATAGGGAAAAATATGTGGAAGGATGTTTTGTGAGTGCTCTAGACATACAGGCTGCTATCACCTGGAATAATGCCTTAAAGTGGGCATGTTTACCACTTGCTGAATCCTGTTGTTTTCATTGTGTCAGTTTGTTTGAGTATGCCTTCATTGCCCCAGTCCAAAGGCACTTTTCTCAAGTCTGTGTCCATGAGAAGTTCCCTTCTAACTGCCTGAAACTGAGGCTCTCATTTTACCTCTATCTTGCAGTTCTCACCCACAGTAGAAATGTAACTGGAACATACTTGACTGAGGCTCCAACCCCTGAGGCTGGGTCTTTGCTTTTTAATATCCTCCACCACATGACATGCTGCTGGCTCTATAGACAGAGCCATGATGCCAAACTGTAGCACAGATGGTTATCAGATCGACACACCTTCATCCTTTTCCTGAATTGTATTCAGTGGAGAAATGTTGGAACATTATGAGATTATGACATACAGGTGTTTATGATTTGTGAGAATGCAGAGGAAAGAGTTATGAACTGTCTGTAAGGACAGGCTGAGAAAAGTCATAGGTTACCACTGAGCTGAAGTGAGAGGGTAAGAAGCAGATCTCCAGACAGATCACAGCAAAGCAAGTTAGTAGCATGTGTGTAAATGCACACAAGTTGAGGTGGGGGGGAAAGCAGATTGGTAAAATATTCAATATAATTAGAGGGCAACAAATGTGTCATCCAGCCCAGAAATAAACAAGACTGGAAATATAGCCAAAATCACTGCAGATGGTGACTGCAGCCATGAAATTAAAAGACGCTTGCTTCTTGGAAGAAAAGCTATGACCAATTTAGACAAAATATTAAAAAGCAGAGACATTATCTTGCCGACAAAGGCCCATTTAGTCAAGGCTATGGTTTTTCCAGTAGTCATGTATGGATGTGAGAATTGGACCATAAGAAAGCTGAGCGCCAAAGAATTGATGCTTTTGAACTGTGGTGTTGGAGAAGACTCTTGAGAATCCCTTGGGCTGCAAGGAGGTCCAACCAGTCCATCCTAAAAGAAATCAGTCCTGAATATTCATTGAAACGACTGATGCTGAAGCTGAAGCTCCGATACTTTGGGCATATGATGTGAAGAACTAATTCATTGGAAAAGACTCTGATGCTGGGAAAGATCGAAGGTAGGAGGAGAAGGGGACGACAGAAGATAAGATGGTTGGATGGCATCACCGACTCTATGGACATGAGTTTGAGCAAGCTCCAGGAGCTGGTGATGGATAGGAAGCCTGACATGCTGCAGTCCTAGGGGTTGCGAAGAGTCAGACATGACTGAGCAACTGAACTGAACTGAGAAATATAGGACAAAGAACCGATTCCAAATGGCCACAGGAATTTGGTTTCATTCTGAAAGGGGATTCATGGCAAAGGTTTTTAAAAGAGAGCTTATGGCATGAGATAGCATTTTAGAGAAATCTTTGATACCTATTTGAAGAAGCATAGATTAAAGGACGGGGAAGGCAATGGCACCCCACCCCAGTACTCTTGCCTGGAAAATCCAATAATTCCAAATGGCCACAGGAATTTGGTTTCATTCTGAAAGGGGATTCATGGCAAAGGTTTTTAAAAGAGAGCTTATGGCATGAGATAGCATTTTAGAGAAATCTTTGATACCTATTTGAAGAAGCATAGATTAAAGGACGGGGAAGGCAATGGCACCCCACCCCAGTACTCTTGCCTGGAAAATCCAATGGACGGAGTAGCCTAGTGCGCTGCAGTCCATGGGGTCGCTAACAGTTGGACAGACTGAGCGACTTCACTTTCACTTTTCTCTTTCATGCACTGGAGAAGGAAATGGCAACCCACTCCAGTATTCTTGCCTGGAGAATCCCAGGGACGGGGGAGCCTGGTGGGCTGCCATCTATGGGGTCGCACAGAGTCGGACACGACTGAAGTGACTTAGCAGCAGCAGCAGATTAAAGGAGGGTAAAGCTGGATATACAAAGACCAGTTAGCAAGGGAAAAATGAAAGCACAACAAATGTAAAGTTTTAATTGAGGATTCTTGGCAGGAAAAATGTGAGAAATTTAAAATAAGTATGAGATAACTTAATTTAAAATAAATTATTGAATATTTCTACATTCTTAATATATCTGAGGATTTGTACTTGATTATGGATGTTTTAAAAAGTTTTTTAGTAATATCTGTTGATGATGTTGTCTAATCTCTAATTCTAACTATGACACTTCCCAAATATTCTTTGTCTTAAATCCATTAACAGACCTTGCCCAGGATACCTGAATCTTGCCAGGCCTACTCTTCACAAATGGCTGATTATACCAGGAGTGACCATCAAAAGGAGAAAATGTGGCGATGTATCTGAACTTTGGGGAAGAAAAACAAGATTGGCTAAATTCTTGCAGTGAAACAGAATATTAACAAAGATTCTCTGGCTCATTTGGAGAGGATAAAATTAATTCAGGAAGGAGAGGGTAGCTATAGGCAAGATTCCATGGACAACCCCACTCCAGTATTCTTGCCTGGTGGGCTACAGTCCATGGAGCTGTAAAGAGTCAGACATGAGTGAGCACAGCATTCACATAGCCTCTACCTATCCCATCACCATTTTATTCACCATTTAACAACAGTTTCCAGAATGGCTTGTTATCACGGGAAATGGCTCTAAAATTGAGTCTCAGAAGCTGTGTTTAGAAATAGATTGGGCTGAGGCAAGATGTGGATTGAGAAACAGTCAAGGTGGAGGAAATTGAGAGAAGACTAGAAAAATGCCATTTGGTGAGAGTTTCAGGTCTACTTCAGCAGCAATTAGAGAAACAGACCCTTGAGTGTATTCAAAATAAAAATGACCCAGCAGAGGGAGCAGCCTTAGGAATAACGACCTGGAGAAAGCAAAGGTCAAGCACTGTTTCTTATCTGTTGGAGAATGCCTTTTTACCAAACGCTTTCCCTTTACCCTTCTCCATAAATATTGTAGGTGCTTTTCTTTGAGATGTACTTTCTCCAACATATTTCAAAACCTAGGGGAAAAAAAATTCTCTCGAACTTTCTAATGCTCTCCTCCAAGTAAACTATAAATGCCAATTGTGCTTTCAAGATTTCAGCTGTCACAGATGGGCCAAGATTTTTCTATGCTCTGTTAATATCTGAACAGAAGTTCACAGGTAGCTGGCTCACTATTATTTAAATCACTGTTATTTAAATCAAATGAAGTAAATACATATATACCTACTGTGTGTGCCTGATATTTAATAAGTGCTCAACATGTATCTAGTACATGAATAAATGTATGACATCCTGAGCTAGATACCAAAATTTAAAATAACTGAAAGAAATCTGATTTAACATTATGTTTCTCAAATTATCTTTTTCTTTAAAGTGGTTCAAACAGAATGGGTAACACATATGCTTGCACATATGGCAAAATGTTTAAAAATTGGAATTGCATCTTTCAGATTTGTGGGTTTTAAGTCCCACCTTCTATGCACAGAAAAACCATAACAAGAAAATAAGAGGAAAACAGAAGTATTACCCTTTGTATCTGAGTACAGTGTAAACACTGATTCTACTACAAATGTGATATTGCAGCTCACTGAATCATGTCCCAGTGGACATGACCTATTTTTTCATCACATTCTGGAAATCCCAAAGAAACAGACATCCACTTTTTCCTTTTACCTAATTCCTTCTAACAGATTTCTCCCCTATCTGTGTATACTGATGTGGTTTCAGTGTTCACACACAGCTTCCTGGTGGGCTGGGGCAGTGTACTTCTAATTCTTCCTTGTACAATATTTTCTCCATCACATTTTAAGTTCCACAACTACACAAAGGTTGTTTGATTGATTTTTTGGTGCATAAAGCCAAAAGTCAGTCACCTACCCCAACTATCTGTGTATAACTCTTTTCAATTTTCCTTTTCAGATAGCTGAACAAAATGCTTCTAAGAAGTAGTATTTCAATAATTCCTCCTTGATAATGAGTAGTATTCTGATGAATTCCTCCTTGATATGGTCATTTAATTATTTTTCTTGTTATAAAAAATTCATCAATGATCCAGCCTTCTATTTATCACCAACTACTCAACATCTAATGGTAATATAAATTGCTCTTTATTAGTTTTATTCATAATGAAAGTTTCATTTGGAAGCACCAGATTATAAAGATGAGGAAAGTTAAAGCTAGACAAATTTGAAAGTGGTAATAATCACACTACCATTTTCATCCAAAATGAATGGAAAGCTAAATACTTTTTAAAAGATTTCATTAAATCAAATTGTTAACGAAAAGTGAACAAAGCTAAAGAATCTACTGTTGGTAATGAGGAGAGAGGCAACCCTAGAAGAGGTTACCAAACAATTTAGCCATTTACATGCAAACACCCAATGAGAAATCAATAAGATTCATACATTTGAAATAAGTCTTGCCCCATACTTATCAGTGTCTTTGTAAATAAGGCAATAGCAATCAGAGAATTCATTTTTTACTTTTTTAAAATTGGTACTAAAATATGTAGACTCAATTTATAAATTTTAATATAAATACATTATGCAAAAAAGAGATCAATAAAATTGAATTTTATAATGAAAATATTTACTAACTGAAGTCTTTATTGACATGTAGCTTTGAGATGAGGTGTTAGCATAGTACACTTTTTATGGATCAATAATTATTTAGGATAATTTCACTGTTTTGGTTCATGTGTTTAAGTAGCTCATAAAAGGATAAGCTTCATCTGCTCATTGAGAAATGTTAGACTTGTTGAATTAGGTTATCGATCACTGGGAGAAAGTCCGGTACCTTCAGGTACATTAACATTTTCAGTTCACTAAGGAGTCAATAGAAAATTACAATAGGGCTTTAAGTAAAATGTTGGATGACAGGTGGCTAGGTCAGCATTTCCACCTTTAGGCAAATTCATGCCCTCGGTCACTTTCATTTAAGTTGTTTTGGAAGAAATCACCCATGCATACACACTAGTGAGAAATTGAAGAATAAGGACTAAGACACAAATTCATAATAGCATTCATTCATCCTCATGTGAACTTACATTTGCCCTTATTTTAAGTTATAGTAGCCTTGTTCCCTTATGTGTTGAATAAATTGTTGTTCTTCCAGAGTTACAAGAACTCTTTCACATCCACAAGGTGACATTTCCCAAACTAGAGTAACAAATTATTTAATGGATCCTGGTCTGCCTAAAAGAGTTAATATAGATGATATATTTTTTTTTTTTTGCTCCTCCCTTTAACAGAATATGGCCTGAGATCATTGTGGTTTGTTTCATTCTAGAACAAGGAATAGCTGACCATTTTTAAACTGTTAAATATTACAATTAAGATGGAAATATTTTATTAAAAATAAATTTGAAAACTTGGGGGAGAAACAACGACTCTGTGTTTCTAAAATCCTAAACTGCAATGCTCAGGTCTGTGTATATGGCTCAAAATATCTCTTGGCAATATGAAATAAAAATAGCAATTGTAAGTTTACAGGCTATGCCTATAATTTTCAAATACATATTTTAAAAATCACACTGGTTGACAAGTGTAGAAAAACAGGCAAAAAAAAAAAAAGCAGAAAAAATCTATCAAGTCATGTAAGAGAGTTCTGGCCTCATAACTTAAAGATTAATAAAGAAATGTTTGTAAGGCAAAGAATAGGGGAAGAAAATATGAGATGAAGAAACCTGAACAAGAAATACTCCTTCCTATACCTCTTATCATTTTACAGCTGTATCTAGAATCATAGAACTTATACTTCCCAGGTCACTGACATTTTTCAGATAATAAACTAAAAATATAGTAGGTGTGAGGCCAACAAACATCTTCATGTCAGTAACCAGATTTCTGGCTGGTGCTGTTGTTTCCACCCTCCATTTCTCCCTCTTGTTCTGATCAGTGTGGCCAAGCTTTGTTATTGTAAAAGCTCTTTAAAAATAAGCACTATCTACCATAAGGGACCCCAAACTAAGTTAGGGAGATGTATAAAAGATTAGTGAATGGCTATACCCAAAGATCCAGGCATCACTTTCTGGCAACCAAGTCAATATAAGTTTTCATAAATAAGATTTTTCTGTTGATTCTTTCACTATGAAAACATTGGCTTTCATTGTTAGAAGCAATTTCGTCCAATTTCTCTCTACATAGGAAATGCTATAAAGTTCATTCACGAATAAGCTCATAAAGACAATGCACTTTTCTCATAAAGAAATGCACTGTACAAGCTAGAAGGAGAAGGAAAGAGCAAACACATGCTGAGGAGAAAGGAGTTGGCCCAGCAACATAGCTCTATGCTATCCAAACTATGGTTTCACCCTACTTGAGTAAGAAATAGCAGCCTCAGTGGATGCTGGCACCTGCATCTTGCATGACCTGGAATTTTATGCAAACATTTGTTTCTGCATGATGCTCTTGAAGAAAAAGTAGAGGATTTGTTATCCCAGATATCAAGTCTTAGTATAAAACTATAGTAGAGAACTTCCCTGGTGATCCTGTAGTTAAGAATCCACTTTCCAATGCACGGGACATGGGTTTGATCCCTGGTCAAGGAACTAAGATCCCACTTGCCATGGGGCAACAGCTACTGAGCCCACATGCCCTGGAGCCCTCGGGCCACAATTAGAGGGATGCCTGAGCACCAAAGATCCTGAGTGCCACAACTAAGACCTAACACAGCCAAAAATAAATAAATAAATAAATAAAACTGTAGTAGGTATGGCTCAGTTCTGTCCGACTCTTTCTGACCCATGGACTACAGCAAGCCAGGCTTCCCTGTCCATCACCAACTCCCGGAGTTTACTCAAACTCATATTCACTGAGTCAGTGATGCCACCCAATCATCTCATCCTCTGCCGTCCCCTTCTCCTCCTGCCTTTAATCTTTCCCAGCATCAGGGTCTTTTCCAATGAGTCAGTTTTTCACATCAGGTGGACAAATTATTGGAGCTTCAGCTTCAGCATCAGTCCTTCCAATGAATATTCAGGACTGATTTCCTTTAGGATGGACTTGTTGGATCACCTTGCTATCCAAGGGACCCTCAAGAGTCTTCTCCAACACCACAGTTCAAAAGCATCAATTCTTCAGTGCTCAGCTTTCTTTATAGTCCAACTCTCACACCCACATGTGATTACTGGAAAAACATAGTTTTGACTAGATGGACCTTTGTTGCCAAAGTAATATCTCTGCTTTTTAATATGCTGTTTAGGTTGGTCATAGCTTTTCTTTCAAGGAGCAAGCATCTTTTAATTTCATGGCTGCAGCCACCATCTGCAGTGATTTTGGAGCCCCCCAAAATAAAGCCTGACACTGTTTCCATTGTTTCCCCATCTATTTGCCATGAAGTGATGGAACTGTATGCCATGATCTTAGTTTTCTGCATGTTGAGTTTTAAGCCATCTTTTTCACTCTCCTCTTTAACTTTCATCAAGAAGCTGTTTAGAATCATCAAGAAGCTGTTTAGAAGTAGATGTTTTCCTGGAACTCTCTCGCTTTTTTGATCATTCATTGGACGTTGGCAATCTCTGGTTCCTCTGCCTTTTCTAAAACCAGCTTGAACAACTAGAAGCCCATGGTTTTGGCACAGGGCAGATAAATAGACAAAAATTTATTAAACCATAGAAACAGACTCAAACATGTATGAACAACTGATGAAGGAATACTCTGACATTAACAGACAAGTGGGTAAATGATAGATTTTGCTATAAATTATTCTAGGACAACTGGCTATCCATTTGAGGTCAAGATGGGGAAGAATATGGATGCTTATCTCCTTCCCAATGCCCTATGCACATATAGAGGAAAATCAGCTTTAGGCACACTTAAAACCTAAAGCAAAAGGCAAAAGTACAAAACTTTTAGGAGAAAATAAGAGATAATTTTTTAAGACTTTGGGGTAAGAAATTTTAACAATCCACAAAATGCTCAAGCTATAGCTGAAAATTTTTCAACCAATCACATTAAAGTAAGAACTTTTGTCCATCAAATACTGTAAAGTGAGTGAAAATACAAGACACATAAAAGGCAAAAGTACAAAACTTTTAGGAGAAAATATGAGATGATTTTTTTAAGAGTTTGGGGTAAGAAATTTTAACAATCCACAAAATGCTCAAGCTATAGCTGAAAAGTTTTCAACCAATGACATTAAAGTAAGAACTTTTGTCCATCAAATACTGTAAAGAGAGTGAAAATACAAGACACAGAATAGGAAGAAGATAGTTTCAAGTAATATAACTGACAAAAGGCAACAGTTCTATAGATAAATACATTAAGGTATATTCAATAAAACAGCAGTGGAAATCAATGAACTGTCACTATATGCACAACACAAACAAATCTCCAAAATAAAGGAACAAGTCATGAAATTATCTATTAAGTAAGTTTCAGTTTACCCAATGCTTACAAACAAGCAAAGGTAACGTGTGATAAAACTATAAAGAACCCAGGAGGATGTTTATTATAAAAGGCAGGATAGTGAGGGATAAGGAGGGAATGGAATTGGGGAGGGACATAGAAAGGAACACCTAAAATATTGACAAATGCTCTACTTATTTTGGATAAAGAATATATGATAATAACTTTATTAAACCATNGCAAAGGTAACGTGTGATAAAACTATAAAGAACCCAGGAGCATGTTTATTATAAAAGGCAGGATAGTGAGGGATAAGGAGGGAATGGAATTGGGGAGGGACATAGAAAGGAACACCTAAAATATTGACAAATGCTCTACTTATTTTGGATAAAGAATATATGATAATAACTTTATTAAACCATATATGCATATATAGCTAATACACTTCTGTAAATGGAAAAGGTAAGTTACTTTTATTTTAATTTAGAACTTCTTATTTTATGCAGGTTTGGGAAATAAGTAAGTAAGGTACTTAATTAAGAAAAGGTAATCTTCAAAATTGGAGAAGATAGGCCAAGACTATATATATTATATATATATATATATACATGTAACAGATATATATATATATGTTTGGCTTTGAACTGTCTTTCTAATCAGTCCTGGTTAGAAATTCAGTTTAATTGAACTCACCCAACATTTGTTATACACATTTACTATTGTGTAGCTCTAGGAAAACAAAAATAAAAAGAGAGGAATCTTTTCCTAAGACAGGCCACCATATTTTTTGGGGGAACGTGCCACCCTGTTCTTATCCCTGTTTTGTTTCATTTTAGTTTACAAATAAGCCATTTGTATTAATGCCTGGGCTTGTTCCATATGGGTACATTTTCTTAGATACTTAACTCTAAGTTCGGTTAGTATAACTGAATTGTCAGAAAAGTTATAAAATGTAAACTTGAAGTATTGAAAAACTAGGACTAGAACCCAGTTCACTTGACATTTCTATCATGGTTTTTTAACATATGACAAACATTTCCTCGGAAATATTTCCAGCTTGGTTAGAGAGAGAGAGAGAGTGTGTGTGTGTGTGTGTGTGTGTGTGTGAGTGAGAGACAGAGGCATTCTTAATGCCTATATTCATGAGTTCTTTAAGGGCAAAGGATATATCTTTTTCATCATTGACTCCACAAAATCTAGCAGAGTCTGATACTTTACTAGGATATAAATATAACTACAGAAAACATATGCATGTTTTTCATCCACTCAAATATATATGTTTTGATAAGTATTGTGTATGTGTTTATACATGCATATAATATATACATGTATACATGTATATGCATATACTCACATTAAGAAAATCTGGGTAAACAGAGTTTACCCACACAGACACATACACACACAGTGAAATTATACAAATATAATGTGCAACTTTCTTTTAATTTCTATATACCCCAGATTATGCTAAGTGCTTTCATTGTACTGACTCCTCTGGACAAATGACCCTAAAGGATAGGTACCCTTATTATCACCTTTTGCAAATAAGGAAACTGAGACAGAGTCAATATGGAAACCCCATCAGTTCACTCCAGAGTAATGCTCTTGACCACTGTACTACAACAACTCATAAGAATGAAAGCTAAAATGTAATGCAATTCAGTTTAATTCAGCTCACCCAACATTACCACTATTGGTCAAGTATTATGTTTAGCTCTACAAACACAAAAAGAGAGAGAAGTTTTTTCCTAAGACTGGCCACCAACACCCCATCAACATGTTTATTTTCAGGAACTCTTTGCTCCATTCTGGCCTATCCTATCCAACTATAGTACCTCCTTCTCCTAGAACCAGTAATTGCTTTGGGAGTGAGCCCATATCATCTATCAGTGAGACCAATCAGAGTTATCTGGAGATGATCTATGGATGCTGGTGAAATGAAGATGAAAGAATTTCTCTTCCCCTTGGCCTGCTAGATACAGAGGGTAAACAGGGGAGAGGAAAGTGTGTGCATTTTCCCCAGAAAATGCTCACCCGTAGGAAAAAAGGATAAAGTCAGCATACAGTAGGAACAGACATAGGAGCTAGAGAGAGTGAGCAAGAAGCTGCACAAAGCGGTTTAATCCCTGGGATTCAGCCAAATTGAAAGCCCTTGCACTCCCCACTCCCCGGTCATTGTTTAGTCTCAAAGTTGTGTTCAACACTTTGCTACCCCATGAACTGCAGCCAGGCTCTGCTGTCCTTCACTATCTCCCAGAGTTTGCTCAAATTCATGTCCATTGAGTCAGTGATGCTATCTAACCATCTTATCCCCTGCCACCCTCTTCTCTTTTTGCCTTTAATCTTTCTCAGCATGAGGGTCTTTTCCATTGAGTCAACTGTTCGCATCAGGTGGCCTAAATATTGGAGCTTCAATTTCAGCATCAAGCATCAGTCCTTTCACTGAATATTCAGGGTTTATTTCCTTTAGGATTGACTGCTGTCCTTTGATCTCCTTGCTATCCAAGGGACTCTCTAGAGTCTTCTCCAGCATCACAGTTCGAAAGCATCAATTCTTTGGGGCTCAACTTTCTTTATGGTCCAACTCTCACATTCTTACATAATTACTAGAAAAACCATAGCTTTGACTAGACAGACCTTTGACAGCAAAGTAATGTCTCTACTTTCTAATATGCTGTCTGGGTTTGTCATAGCTTTCCTTCCAAGGAGCAAGCGTCTTTTAATTCCATGGCTGCAGTCAACATCCACAGTGATTTTGGAGCCCAAGAAAATAAAATCTGTCACCATTTCCACTTTTTCCTCATCCCTTTGTCATAAAGTGATAGGACCAGACGTCATGATCTAAGTTTTTTGAATGTTGAATTTTAAGCCAGCTTTTTCACTATCCTCTTTCACCCTCATCAAGAGGCTTTTTAGTTCCTCTTCACTTTCTGATGTTAGAATGGTATTATCTGTGTATCTGAAGTTGTTGATATTTCTCCCAGCAATCTGAATTCCAGCTTGTGATTCATCCAGTCTGGAATTCCACATGATTTACTCTACATAGAAGTTAAATAAGCAGAATGACAATATACAGAGCCTTTTTGTACTCCTTTTCCAATTTGGAACCAGTCCTTTGTTCCATGTCCAGTTCTAACTATTGCTTCTTGACCTGCATACAAGTTTCTCAGGAGACAGGTAAAGTAGTCTGGTATTCCCATCTCTTTAAAGATTTTCCAGTTTGTTGTGATCCGCACAAAAGTGTTAGCATAGCCAATAAAGCAGAATTAGATTTTGGTGGGTTTTTTTTTTTTTTTTGGATTACATTGCTCTATGATCCAACAAATGTTGGCAATTTGATCTCTGCTTTTTCTGCCTTTTCTAAACCCAGCTTGTACATCTGGAAGTCCTCAGTTCATGTACTGCTGAAGCCTAGCTTGAAGGATTTGGGGCATAATCTTACTAGCATGTGAAATGAATGCAGTTGCATGGTATTTTAAACATTCTTTGGCATTGCCCTTCTTTGGGATTGGAATGAAAATTGACTCCCCTGTGAGTTAATAAACTGCTTTCTACTGGAGCTTGAAATCATTTTGTTTCTATGACAGAAAAATACCTCAGGAGAGCATCTGCCTCTCTATTCAAGCAGGGAAGTCAGAAGACTAGACTACAATATATTTTGGTTATGGATAAATAACTTAGTAAAGTAACTTTTCATTTTACTATCAGGATAAACACCAATCATGGATTTAACAGAATTACAGATAACTCATATTCCTTCTCTTGACCTATATAGAATACTATGACTTACAGAGCAGTAAAGGAGAGATTATTTCCACAATTTCCATAAAAGAAAAGGGAACTGGGGAAAGTGGGCACTGTGGAGTGAAATTGTTCACATTTGGGAAAACTGTAGCTAGCCAAAGTTCAAGCTATCTTGTACAATACTTTGTACTGATAAAAAATTAGATAAAAATACACATCTTAAAATAAAAAATGCTATAGTTATAAACACAAGAAATTCAGAATCAGGCAGCTGGCCTGGAAAATTTTTTCAGGAAGAAAAAACATTAGCTCAGATACCCCAGTCCCCTAAAAGGAGGAAGTCCTCAAGACCTCAAGCCAAAGCTGAGTTCTAAAGTGTTGGGTTAACAGGTGGGCCTTCGTGTTACTCCACACCCATGTTTATGTACCCAAAACTTTCACCAAAATAACAATTCAATACATCTTTGGCAACAAAGCTCATTTTTCCGAAGACTGTCCTCAACATAATATATAGAACAAAGATTTATTTCAGTTCTACCACTTGTCCAGTGGGAAATGTGTAATGATAACTGTTAGTACCTTCCTTTTTCCAGCTGCACTTGTTTTTTTAAGTCGCTTGGGCAAAAAAAAGCATCTCTGGGAAGGCTAACATCTGGGATGTTCAGCAATTCAGACTGAGACATTGGGACCAAAACAAAGATCTGTTTATCAGAGCTGGAGCTCTGAATCAGAGCCAAGATTTGCATGGAGGGGCTAAGGCAACGACCCAGTGTACTTGTTCCCTAACGCGGCTATAGCAGATCACCAAAATTCATTATCTGACAGTTCTGGAGGTCAGAAGTTCTAAAATTGAAGTGTTGGCACAGCTTTGTTACCTCTGTTGGTAGTCAGGGAAAAATTTGCTTCCTTGTCTTTTTGGCTTCTATAAGGACACTTGAGACTGCATTGGGTCTACCCGGATAACACAGTGTTCACAGATTCTGCAGATTAGGATGTGTACATATGTGAGGATAATATTTCATTTACCGCACATAGATTTGTGGCCCCTTTACTGAAACTTATCCCAACTAAGACCAGGATATGAGTTGTGGATCTAACCTAGACTGGGAGTCAGTCCACCTGTAGTGGGGAGGAAGAGGAGGGAGGGGGTGGAAACCAATGAAATGCAATGAGTATAGCTGTAAATTCAGTGTTAAATTGCTTTTAGCCTCCAGCGTGCCCAAATGGGTTTTTTTAGGGTTATGTTGTATTAACTTTTTAAATAAAATTATGCAAAGTCATTTTTACTGTCTGGCCAATATATACTGACATTCAATTTATGGCATAATAAAAAAAAGGGGATTTTGAAATTATTTAGCCTGGATTTTTCAGTCTCAGTTCTTATATTTGTAACTGTCATCTTGGGGATTACACGCACTCTCAATTTCCACATCCTCATTTGCAAAGTGGTGATCATTTCTATCTCATAGGATAATTCTGAGGACTAAATACAATAATTATGTAAAGTGTTTACTTAGCACACTGCCTGGCATTTAGCAAGCATATAGTTTTAGCCTTTCTTTGAAGCACATGAGCCTTCTGGTTTTTTGGCAGTAAATCACATTTTAGAAACTGTCTGAATATTGATTGTTAATCAAGAAGCTCTGTTTTTCTTTTCTGCTTGTAAAGTCCCCTTTTCTTGAAAGTGAGACTATCTGTATATTCTACTTACTTAAATTTTTCTTTTCCCTCTGCATTAGAGAAGTCTTAACTCCAAAATTATTGGTGCATGATAAATGAAAGTTATCATAAAAATGATAAATGAAAGTTCAATTACAATTAGTTTGAATGTGATATTTATGCTTCCTTTTAAAAACCTAAAACCAATGTCTAGCATTTAAATTTGTATCACAACTGGATTTTGATGACTACAATGATATTGGTTCACCTTCAGAAACACTTTCCAGTTCTTTAAAGAATCCCTGGGGAAATATCCTGACAACTTCCTGCAGTTGAGTTGTTTGGCTTAAACGCCTCCCACATCCCCAGTTCTCTGGGAAATCTGTTATTTCCAGAAGCCTTTTGTGTTATGACCTTGCTTTAACAAACTGAAGCTTCCTTGTAAAGAAAAGAGCGTATTGTATGCTTACGGTGAAGCTCTCAGCAATCTTAAGATTTTAATCTTAAAGAAAAATGTTCTTAAAGATTTTAATCTTAAATATTGCCTTCAGCAACTTGAAAACTTACGTGTTGAAAATTATAAAACTTCAGCTGGTCACGGTGGATAGCTGCCTTGAGTTCAGTTTAGAGTCCACAGCCATGGATGAATGTTTTTTTCAGAATACTGAAGGCTCTTATAGGGATATATTGCTATTTATTGTAATATAAATTAATAACTCCAGGAGATAGTGAAGGACAGGGAAGCCTAGTGTGCATGTGTTCATGGAGTTGCAAAGAGTCAGACACGACTGAGTGACTGAACAACAACTTAGGCACTGCTATTCATTCTACTGGGTTTTGAATGGCATATATTGCAAGTGTCTGTATTGTGCTTCCTTGGCTCTCCAAGAAGGACACCAACACATTTCTCTAAACAATGATCTTCTCTGCACAGTGATCTAGGGTTTGGCATATCTGAATGTGCTTTTGCTTTTTGACGAATATATATCTCCGCTTTGCTTACCCAAATGGTTAAAGCATTGCTATATATTGAAAACTCCTCCTTTGACTTGAGAACATTAGCAACGCAATTTGTTTTGCTGGATCCTTTTCCTGGATCATTAAAATTATCAAGTGTAGTTCAGTTGAGAGGCAAATAAGAGTCCTTTGTGGGAAATCCCCCATAATAGAAGATTACACAGCCTATGAAAAAAAAAAAATTCCCAAATGTTCTTTGTTGAGACAGATGGTGAAACTATTCAATGTAAGCTACAATGCCTCCATTTGTAATATTTAAACATCTGAACAGTGACTGATGGGGTTTCTTTAGTAATGCAATCATCTCATAAAAAGTCTTGTTCTTAAGTATTATAGGAGTGGAGAGAGACCTTACTTTGCTTTGTGTTTGGCCCCCTACATAGTCAGTAACACTACACTCCAATACACCTTCTGTACATTGTTTTACTGCAAAATAAAATGAATGTCTCACAGCATGTGAACTCTAAGCAGAGTAATTTAAAACATCAAAATTTTCAGTGGGCCCCAAAGCAGACATTTGAGGTCTGCTCAAGTTTTGTTGTGGAGGTTGGATTCCATTGTTTGCCAAGACTATTTGAAAATGAATTTATACTGCCAGCTGCTGCCCAGCTTTTATTGCCAAATAAAACACTCTACCTTATTATAACTAAAAATTGACATAAATTACCTCCCCTTCTCCTGCAGCCTATCCAATAGGGAGGTAGCAAAAAAGGAACAAGTTAAAACAAAAAGTCAAGGGAAAAGAGAAGCTAAAGACCATGACACTGCAAAACTGGGTGCTGAAAATAGAAGCATGCAATTCAGCAAATCAGGCTAAACGTAACTTTTGCTTTTGTTGTGGGAAAAATGATTTAAAATGGAGATTTTACTAATACAATATTGTTGCTTTTATTTATTTCTACATCATTTACAGGAATAAGTTTCTATAACTTATTTGAGTTATAGGAACTCAAATAAGTTAAAATCATATCTCACATGATGGCTACTCAGTAAAATGCATAACTTTTGAGGAAGTTAAATTGGTCCATCAAGGAAAGGTGAGTTCCTTGTCTTGTAAAACAAAACTTTAGTGATATATATTTGTGTGTGTGTGTGTGTGTGTGTGTGTTTGCACTTAGTTGCTCAGTCGTGTCCGATTCTTTGTGACCCCTTGGGCTGTAGCCCACCAGGCTCCTTTGTCTATGGGGATTCCCCAGGCAAGAATACTGGGATGTGTTGCCATGCCCTCCTCAGGGGATCATCCCAACCCAAGGATTGAACTCAGGTCTTCTGCATTGCAGGCAGACTCTTTACCATCTGAGCCACCAGGGAAGCCCAAGAATACTGGAATGGGTAACCTATCCCTTCTCAGGGGAACTTCCCAACCCAGGAATTGAACAGGGCCCTCCTGCATTGCAGGTGGATTTTTTAATCAGCTGAGCTACCTGGGAAGCCATATATATACTTTTTTTTTTTTTTACTATACTCTCTCAGTCTTGTAGAATAAGAGACTAAATTTTGTTTATCTGTGTACTCAAAGGTGAACTGACAGTTAACCAAGCTTGCAACATAATGATGTCAACTCAGAACATTTATATATGCAAGACCAGCCTATCTTTCTCCAGAGTCAGAATTACAAGGGTAATAAAATTATAATCATATAGCTAACTTATTAGTTAATTAATTATTAATAGCTGTTACAGGAACAAAAATCCTTAAAAATATTAATTTTCTATCTGTTGGAACAATGATGCCTGTTTTGGAACAATGATTCAGTTCAGTTCAGTTCAGTCGCTCAGTCATGTCTGACTCTTTGTGACCCCATGAAACGCAGCATGCCAGGCCTCCTTGTCCATCACCAACTCCCGGAGTTCACTCAGATTCATGTCCATCGAGTCAGTGATGCCATCCAGCCATCTCATCCGCTGTCCTCCCCGTCTCCTCCTGCCCCCAATCCTTCCCAGCATCAGAGTCTTTTCCAATGAGTCAACCCTTCGCATGAGGTGGCCAAAGTACTGGAGTTTCAGCTTTAGCATCATTCCGTCCAAAGAAATCCCAGGGCTGATCTCTTTCAGAATGGACTGGTTGGATCTCCTTGCAGTCCAAGGGACTCTCAAGAGTCTTCTCCAATACCACAGTTCAAAAGCATCAATTCTTCGACGCTCAGCCTTCTTCACAGTCCAACTCTCACATCCATACATGATACTGGAAAAACCATAGCCTTGACTAGATGGACCTTAGTCCACAAAGTAATGTCTCTGCTTTTGAATATGCTATCTAGGTTGGTCATAACTTTTCTTCCAAGGAGTAAGC
>SJYX01013068.1:256287-270300 GCA_006410675.1 Oreotragus oreotragus | reverse complement strand
CCATGAAGTGATGGGACCGGATGCCATGATCTTCGTTTTCTGAATGTTGAGCTTTAAGCCAACTTTTTCACTCTCCTCTTTCGCTTTCATCAAGAGGCTTTTTAGCTCCTCTTCACTTTCTGCCATAAGGGTGGTGTCATCTGCATATCTGAGGTTCTTGATATTTCTCCCCTCAATCTTGATTCCAGCTTGTGTTTCTTCCAGTCCAGCGTTTCTCATGATGTACTCTGCATATAAGTTAAATAAGCAGGGAGACAATATACAGCCTTGACGTACTCCTTTTCCTATTTGGAACCAGTCTGTTGTTCCATGTCCAGTTCTAACTGTTGCTTCCTGACCTGCATACAGATTTCTCAAGAGGCAGGTTAGGTGGTCTGGTATTCCCATCTCTCTCAGAATTTTCCACAGTTTATTGTGGAAGTCAACTAATTATTAGAAAGTTGACTATTAATTATTTGTATTACTTAGGGTATAGGCTAATACATTATATCACAGAAAACCTGTCAAAAATCTAGAAACCATAAAAACCTAAACCAGATCAGTAAAATTGTATTTCATGAGAGTTTAATATGCTCTAAAGAATAGTTCATGAATTGGGAGTCTTCCAAAGCTGAGATGTAGTTCCGAGGCATGATATTACAGGATGGCTTATAAAGTGATAACGAGAAGTGGTTTAACCCTGGCAGTGACTGGTTGTTATAGTGTGGGTTCTAGATGGTGGGAAATTGTTTAAAAGTGATTATCTTCCTTCATTTTAGGAAGATGACAAGCATATTTTATGATTATCAGAGGCATCTGTAAGAAATAAGTTTAGTTTCACTTATGCTGATGAAATAAACTAGATTTAATTTTGTTTACACAGCTCAAATGGCTCTGTCTGCTTGGGGATTTTTCAAGTCTGGTCTCCATTTTATTTTATTTTAACAAATGCCAGAATACCATGGTTTTCACATAACAGCCCAGAACCAGACAGGGTACTCTGCGCCAGAAAGCAGAGAGACCCAGATTCTGCCGTGGTGGCATGCCACTATCCCTCAAGGCTGCCCTTGTCCACATGGACAGAATTGTCTCACAATAACTCACATCCCCCGACTGAAGGCAAGTGGACAAGGGGGAGGGGACAGAGACGTACTATTGTTTTAAAGCTATGATCAGGAGTTTCACATACTCTGATAACGTGAAATTCTCTGATACATGAATACTCTGCCCACCTGTATTGCCCTGAACATTGTAACATGACCAACCTCCAGAGAAGCTGGAAAATGTAGTATCTAAGGAGGTGGTCATGTGTCCTACTAAAACTCAGCAGTGGAGCAGAGGTGAGCAGCTCTATTATTCAAAGGATGGTTTTTGCCAGAGTCTGGTATCTAAACAAGGAAAGTTAGATGAACTAAATGCTTAAAGAAGCAGGCTATTGTAAGCTAGTCCAGTATAATTGGTATACACAAATATTATAAATATTTAATATATATGTATATAATATACATATAAATACATAAATATTGAGTCTGCTTCTTCCTAATTGATTTGTGATGCCTCCTTTGACATGAAACTGGCAAAATATATAAACTTCAACTGTTCCTAACTCTTGAGGTTGATATGCAGATCACTTCTCAGGTCTTAGCTTTTTCCTCTAGAAATTCTTCCAGGCAACTCCTAGCTTCCTTATAGCTCGACATATACTTCTTTAGGGGCTTCCCAGGTGGTGCTAGTGGTAAAGGACCCACCTGTCAATGCAGGGGACAGAAGAGATGTGGGTTCAATCCCCGGGTGGGGAAGATCCCCTGGAGGAGGGCATAGCAACCCACTCCAGTATTCTTTGCCTGGAGAATCCCATGGACAGAGGAGCCTGGCAGGATCGCACAGAGGTGGACACGGCTGAAGTAACTTAGCACATAAGCATGCATACTTTATTCATAAAGGCATCATGCACCCTTAAAATTTCTTGCTTATTTATCTGCCTCTGCCATTAGACTATGAAACCCAGTGAGAACAAACTTTTAAGTTTTCTTGTTTATTCTTTTACCTTAACTCAGTATGTGACACATTATATAGACCAAAATATTAGTTAACTGACTGACTGATTCAGGTGCCAGCCTGGTCCATGGAGGCAGTTTATGGAGTCGGGGAGGCACATTCCTGAGCATCCAGAGGCAATGGAAGAAAGGAGAGGATGCTGAGAGGTTTTCAGAGAGTGGAGCACATTCATTTCCCAAGCTTGGTCAGAAGCTCCATGACTGTGGATAAGTAAAATTAAGGAAGAGTATCTTTAAGATGAATATAATGAGGGAAAATTAGGAAACAGTTGAGCTTAGTAAGTGATCACAAACAATTTATATAGCTGACCCCCATTCTTGTACTAAGAGTAGAACTTGAGGCTAGTGCTAACGCCTCCCCGTCACACGAGGAAATTGTGGGTGGAGGTGAGCTCCACTCCTATTCTAGGAAGAGCTTTGCAATTTTTTACTTGTGCTTATGACTTTTACAAGATGAATCTGAGGATGGGCTTCAGATTGGCAGTGTGTCACTTGGCACACTGGTTGTACATCCGCAAGAAGGGAAAACATCACTGCAAGTTGTATTTATAACCACACAGAAGACACATCACTGTGGAACCTGGGTGGCACAGCTGTGGCTTGGCATATGGGCCATCAGGTATAAAGCAAGTGATCGGATATATCTGAGGTTATCACTATGGCTGTTCAGTTCTTTTAAAAATTCCTTGTACTTCAGGGGTCTTCGAGGACTGAAAGCTTCTACAGACACACTTTTCTATCCTCTTCTCCAATATCAGAAAGAATCCAAATTTTGAAGAGAAGATAGTAGTTTCATCCCATCCTCTCAGGAACTCCATGTGGGAAGAAATTAACAGGGAGATAGAATTTAGGGAAACATATGGGGATTTTTTTTACCACCCTCAGAGCTGTCTAAAATGACAGTAAACTAACTGTCTCTCAAATATTGAAATTCACTACACTTTCAGCTGAAGAGGAAAAGCTAGATTTTAGATTTCAGCAGTGATTTGGGATAGAGAGGACACGATGACCTCTAAGCTCTATGTGATTATAAAATTCTATGATGTAACATTTTCTTGATGACTCAGAAGAACATGATGAATGTCAGCGATTGTACCGTACAGTGCTGCTGTGAGGCCCTCAGGGTCTGAGGTGAGTTCAGCAGCATTTTCTATGATGCCTTGCTCCAGGCTTGGGTGCTTTTGCTGTTAGTTTGTATCCTTCTGCCCCTATATTTGTCCATCTCCCTGTCCAGACTGGTCAGTTAACAAGCTACATTTTTACATCTTACCTAAACGGAAATCTTTGCTGGACAAGAAGCAAATTTACTTTGGGTACATAGGGCAGGGCTTTGGCCTGAAGATTTCACCCAGTGAATATTTGGTGATATTCAATGAATGATGAGTGATTACTTAAGAGGCTGCTAGTGATAAAGAACCCACCTCCCAATGCAAGAGATGTAAGAGACATGGATTTGATACCTGGGTTGGGAAGATCTCCTGGAGGAGGACAAGGCAACCCACCTCAGTATTCTTGCCTGGAGAATCCCATGGACAGAGGAGCCTGGCAGGTTACAGTCCATACGGTCACAAAGAGTTGGACATGACTGTAGCGGCTTACCACAGCACAGCACACTCTTTATTTACCACTGCTTAGAAAGAATTCCCACTCCATGCATGCACCCCAAATCCAAGCCATAAAGATCCCTTGCTCTTTTCTGAGCAAAATACCTTGTGCTAGATTCTACCTGTGGCTCTAAATTTCAACTGTTTCTTTCCTGTCTTTCCAATGCCTACTCAACAGTTAAGCTCCCATTTAAATATCATCTCCTGTGTGAAGCCTTCCTTAGGCATGATTCATTGCTTCTCGTATGCCCTCTTAGAATTTTATGCATACTTTCATCATGTAACTTTAATATTTTATCATAGCCATTTGTTCCCACTTATTTCTCTAGTTAACTCTGAGCTTCCTGAGGATAGTATCCTATCCCCAGTGCAGTGACTGGCATATCATAGACGCTCAGTAGACATTGAGTGGCTGGGTGGCTGAGTGAGGCAAATTAATGTAATGGAGAAAGCTCATGGATTTAAGGCATTTATCTCAGAGGCATATTTGCCTGTTTTTTTATTCCCAACTTTGTTATAGCTTTAAAAATCTGATGTCTGAATTAACAGGTTATGCCATACTACAGTGAGGTTTATGGGAGGTTCACACACTCACACACACACACACACTCTCTCTCTCTCTCTCTCAAACACCTTTATTACATTTTAAATTTTTTCTAGTTTGACACGTTTTGAAAAAAAATCATTTTTTATCACTTTAATTGTTCTATTTCTATGAGATAAATGTATTGTAAAAAAGTCAATTCTATTATCACTTTAAAATGAAGTCAAAATTGTATTTTGAATTGTATTGTATAGAATTGTGTAATATGGAATACAGAGAGCTTTGTGCTCTAAATGTGCAAGAATATGCAGCTGGAAGAGATTTATCCACAATGTAATAAGTTATCAGAATCATCACTGTATAAATACATAAGCTATAGGCCACAAAGTGCACGTGCAATTAGGAATGCAGTACTGCCTCTTCCCATCACCCTGTCATCAAATCATTTCAGATATTTTATTCAAAGAACAATTTAATAGTCAGTTATTGAGAAACAGTTTGTGTGTACCCCTTTACTACAAGAAAATTGTAGAAAGTGAGTATGAAGCCCAAACCTTAAAAATCAGTCTGGTTAATTAATGGCAGCTGTTTTCACATAAATTTGACTGTCAGATTCTGCCATTTTCCTGCGTTTCTGGGGATTTATGAGATCATTTTTGGCACTTGAAATGTTACTGGCAATTCTCTCTTGGTAGGTAGGAAGAGCAGGTGTAGCTAATTTTTTAGCATCATCACACCCACCCTGGTTCACCCCTGCATCAACTCTGTAGTTCTCCTGAGCAAAGAGGACCTGATGGACCTCGTCTTAGTGTTTGAGGACACCTGTAACGAAAGAGTGATTTTGTATCACAGGCCAATGGAAGAATTTGACAAGAAAACAGGAGTTTCTATTTCTCCTTTAAGTGAGCTACTTATTCCTAACCACGGATTTCCAGCAACACAAGGCATTTCCAATTATGTCAGAGAACAGTTTTTAAAACAAAACAAGAAACCATTTAAATTCAGTATTCTTTTTCAAATTGAACTTTTAGGGAACTATTTAGAAAAGAGAATTGTGTCTTTGGATGAGAACAATACAATTCTAAAGACATACATTTGTACAGTAACAATCAATCTTACACAAGAAATATAATTTCTTGCCAATTGGATTTGAATAGATTTTTCTCATATAACTAACTTTATTCACTTTGGAATGAAAAATCAAGTTGTATCTTGCTTCTTTGAGTAATTTCAAGTCATTTGAATTGAAAAGATAAAGGATCCTATAAGTTAGAGGGAGTCATTAACTTTTTAATAGTTTAGCAAAGTTGTAAATTGATTGATTGGGGCTTGGGATGAATTTTCCCAGGTAGATAATGTTCTACATGGGATTGGTCCACAAACCTACCGAGAAAAAAAGTTTTTAAAGTATAGTTGACATGAAATACCACTAGGTTTTATTAGGACCTAATTACTGTAAAGATTATGATTCCCTTACACACGATTCAAGATTATACATTGCCTTTTTTGAATGACACACATTTTTCTCTACATCCAACAATTAAAATAAACCCTTTAGTTTTTCTCACTACAAACAATTTAGATAAGTATATACAAAATAAAGATGAATTCTTTCCATTTCTTGGACCATAACTGTGCTGATGCCTTCAGTAGGGACTTAATCAGCCTACTGCATGATCAAGTGTTGAGAACTCATACGTAACAATGCTTAGATAAAAAAGAATCTTCAGTTCCACATTAGGATGTCTGGTGCCTAGCTAACTCACAATGTGAGATGAGGTCTGTTGCAGACTCAAATTCTCAGCACTTAAATTCAGTGATGACCAGGCAAGCTTACACAGTCTGGACCCACTAAACAAGAAGTAACAGGATGTCTGTGGCAGATATCCCTGGACTAATGGTCAAGAAACCTGCCTACTAATTCTCTGTGTGATTTAGAATAAGTCTCTGGACTTCATTATCAGTGTATTGGGACACAATTTCAGCACCTCTAAGAGATCTTACCACACTTGCACAAGTGTTTTTCCTATTTCTTGGCTGAGCAGTTTCCCTGCATCATTAAGCAGTCCATAGACAATGATTCTAAAATAGACGAGAAATGACTAAAGCCTCAAACAATGGGTCCCATTACTGAGTCTTGGAAAACAGGGAAAAATTCTAACCTGTAACCAGAAAGCCACCTGCAGATGTCAGATTGCTATTTACCTGTTACATAATTTCCACATGTAAAGTCTTATCCCTATTCTAAGTATCTAGTATTATTAATAATATAGTCAATATTATTTTAAACAGATTTAAGCAAATAGTTAATACTCCTAACTTTACTGATCAATTCAGTTCAGTTCAGTCGCTCAGTTGTGTCCAACTCTTTGCGACCCCATTAATCACAGCACGCCAGGCCTCCCTGTCCATCACCGTCTCCCAGAGTTCACCCAAGTTCTTGTGCATCTAGTCGGTGATGCCATCCAGCCATCTCATCCTCTGTCGTCCCCTTCTCCTCCTGCCCCCAACCCCTCCCAGCATCAGAGTCTTTTCCAATGAGTCAACTCTTTTCATGAGGTGGCCAAAGTATTGGAGTAAAGACAGTTCCCTTGATAATCAAACTTTACTGATAGAGTTACTCAATAGATAGCAGAAGTCAGTCTGGTGGCTACCTAGATCCATTCTTTAAAAAAAAAAAATCGCATTATGAGAGTCATTTCACAACTCTATCAAAGTGACTTTTACTCATTAGACAGTATATTGCAAAATGTTTATTATAATTTCATCATCTTCCATGAATCTCAAAATTTTCCTGAAATTTAAACCAAATTTCAGGCATGAGAATGCCTTGCTTTTCTGTTGATATATTATCCCTGTGTTAAAATGGAAGCTAAGAAATTGCACATTTCTTCTGTATAGGTTTTATGCCAGCCTGAACCTAGCAGACCTAGTGAGACGGTCAGGCATTATTATTACTTCTATTTTATGCATGAGTATTTGAGACGCTTGTCATAGGACAAATATTCTATGGCAGAACTGGAATTTTACCCAGGTCCATATGATGAAATAGTATCATTCAACAGAGAGAAGAAATGCTGGTCAGTTTCTATGCTTCAAGATTCTTCAGTTTAGTTTTTGGTTTGCTCACCGATGCTCCATAGCAACCAAAAGTCTACAGCCCTTGGAAACTTGAAGCCTAACTGGGAGGACCCCAGCAGATCCTCTGCCTGTAGTTGAGATGCCACTAAATGACTGGGCATCATTAACTAGTGCAGTTCCCTTGATAATCTGTCTCCACTCTCTCTTGTCTTTTAGGTATGAAGTGAAGTGAAGTGAAAGTCACTCAGTCGTGTCCGACTCTTTGTGACCCCAAGGACTAGACAGTCCATGGAATTCTCTAGGCCAGAATACTGGAAGGGGTAGCCTTTCCCTTCTCCAGGAGATCTTCCCAGCCCATGGATTGAACCCAGGTCTCCCACATTGCAGGAGCATTCTTTACCAGCTGAGCTTCAAGGGAAGCCCATATAGCAGTCAATATAATTTATTCTAACTCTTCAGAGAGGCTCTGAGAAATTGATACTCTTTCACTCTCACAGATTCATGGGAAACCCCTGCCATTTGAGGCAGTTTCCACCAGAGTGGAAATAGGTGTCTCTTTTCTTTTGGCGATGGGGTTGTGTGTGTGTGTGTGTGTTGGGGGCGGGGGGGTACTTCTGAGTTTCCCTGGTGGCTCAGACAGTATAGAATCTGCCTGCAATGCAGGAGATCTGGGTTCAGTCCTTGGGTGGGGAAGATCCCCTGGAAAAGGGAATGGCTACCCACTCCAACATTCTTGCCTGGAGAATTCCATGGGCAGAGGAGCCTGATGGGCTATATAGTTCATGGGGTCCTAGAGAGTCAGACATGACTGAGCAACTTAACACTCTGGTATACCCTTGATTCTTAGGGCAGGGCAGATCAGTCCAAAGGGCTCACTTTTCGTTAGAGTTACAAAATGTATGATCCAGTTTGAAGGCCAGTCTGTATGACTGAGTCATGACATTGGCAATTTATCTACCAAGATGAGACTCAAAGTTGGAGGAAGTAAACCTGACAGCTAACATTGCACAGCGACCTCTGGGATTGTCAATTGCCACTTTATCTTTTTAAATAATGCCAAAACAGTTCATATGTTACATTTGTAATATTTAAGTCAACATATCTAATAAACAGAAACAAAACTAAAATTTAACTATGTGAACCTTTAGCTTTAGTTATCTTGAAAGAATCTGAAAGTGCACATTTCCTTATTTAATGGTGAGACATATGAATCACCATAGTACAAAATTAGTCATGACTGAAAGACTAGCTTTGAATAATTATATTCATGACAAAAATAATGATATTACCATAATATAAATCTGCTCAATAAAGGGCATGTACTCACACAATTTTATAGAGCAAAGAAATCACTGGTGCAATAAATGTTTCTCAGCTACTCCTTCAGAACAGGAATATTATTTTTCTTAAATAACTCGAACATTGAAAAATTCATATCTGATTATAGCCTTTCACTTTTGATCCCAGAGAAAAATCTCTCCACATATTTTATTTATTTTACAATAGACATTCAGACATATTTTTACTTAACATTCACTGTGATTAACAGAATTAACTGCCAAGCTCAGACTAATATTAGTGTTTGATACAATTTTCATTGTTTACATTAAAGAATCATACTATTTTCAGTAAAATTTTATGTTAGGTAGTCACATCATTCTTTTTTGCACTGGGCTCATGTAGTAAAGTGTGTGTGCTAAGTCACTTCAGTTGTGTGTGACTCTTTGCGATCCCATGGACTGTAGTCCACCAGGGTCCTCTGTCCATGGGATTCTCCAGGCAAAAATACTGGATTGGGTTGCCATGCCCTCCTCCAGGAGATCATCCTGACCCAGGGATTGAACCTGTGTCTCTTATGTCTCCTGCATTGGTAGGTAAGTTCTTTATCACTAGCCCCACCTGAGAACCTCCTATAGTAAGGTATAAGTGACTAACACTAATGGATTCACCAATTCCCAGGGTTTAATTAGAATGCCATACAATGTATCAGTTCAGTTCATTTGCTCAGTCATGTCCAACTCTTTGTGACCCATGCACACCAGGCCTCCCTGTCCATCACCATCTCCCGGAGTTCACTCAGACTCAAGTCCATCGAGTCGGTGATGCCATCCAGCCATCTCATCCTCTGTCGTCCCCTTCTTCTCCTGCCCCCAATTCCTCCCAGCATCAGAGTCTTTTCCAATGAGTCAACTCTTTACATGAGAAGGCCAAAGTACTGAAGTTTCAGCTTTAGCATCAGTCCTTTCGAAGAACACCCAGGACTGGTTTCCTTTAGGATGGACTGGTTGGATCTCCTTGCAGTACAAGGGACTCTCAAGAATCTTCTCCAACACCACAGTTCAAAAGCACCAATTCTTCAGTGCTCAGCTTTTCTCACACTCCAACTCTCACATCCATACATGACCAATGGAAAAACCATAGCCTTTACTAGACGGAACTTTGTTGGCAAAGTAATATCTCTGCTTTTAAATTTGCTATCTAGGTTGGTTATAACTTTCCTTCCAAGGAGTAAGCATCTTAATTTCATGGCTGCAATCACCATCTGTAGTGATTTTGGAGCCCCCCAAAATAAAGTCTGACACTGTTACCACTGTTTCCCCATCTATTTCCCATGAAGTGATGGGAACTGTATAATCATAAGGGATTTGATTTAGGTCATACCTGTATGGTCTAGCGGTTTTCCCTACTTTCTTCATTTTAAGTCTGAATTTGGCAATAAGGAGTTCATGATCTGTGCCATAGTCAGCTCCCGGTCTTGTTTTTGCTGACTGTATAGAGCTTCTCCATCTTTGGAGAAAATTCTTCTTGTACCATCAGTTTTAGGGAGACACTGTTCATTCTTTACCAAGTGATTCTTTTATTGATCTTTCTAACATCTTTTTGAGTCCATTTTTTTGTACCATCAGTAAAGTGATATACATGAAATATGAAAGATATTGTGTTTTTCTTCTGCTTAAAATCCATCCATTCATGTATTCATCCACTTATCTATTTATTTTTTATTATATTGTTTCAGGTCATTTCAATGGTTTTGATTTACAATTCAGCTCTGTAGTTTATTATTTAATATTTTGTGTGATTCAAAGGAAAGTCAATACAAGTTATAAAGTAGGGAGAGAATTAAAAATTGAAGAGACATTTTCCTGTTCTTTATCATGTAAAGAAAAGTTATCTTAGATGATAAACCCTAAAACTGCATCCGTCATTTTGTGATCTGTTAAAATTTTTGAATTTGGATACAAGTATCTGAAATTAAATAAACTCATGCTTGCAACATAATTTAAAAAAAATACAGCACAATAAGTCATTCCAAAATGAAACTCTCACATATCATGTACAAGTAATTCTGGTTTTTAATATTATAAAAAGTCCAAATATAATGAGATACTCTTACAGTGGATACAGATGCTTAATGTATGCTTGATTATCCACCCATACATTTGTTACTGGAGAAGCTTGTGCTAGATTATCTAGTATGATCTCTTTTCTCTTGCTTCAGTATTGAGAGGTTCACTAATTAAAGTTTCAGTGTTAGAGGTTCACACCCTAAACCTGGTCTAAAGGGAGTCAAGACCCTAGGCTGCCATAATCACTAATGGGAAATGTATGTTTTAGATTTTAATATATCAAGATTGCAAATTTAGAAAATTATATACTAGGTAGGATGCCCTAGAAACTATTCTGTACTATATTTTTTAATCTAAGAAGAAATAACTTTTAGAATGTAATATACTTAAGCAGTCAGGTTCTCACATCTTCAGTGCACTTAAAACATACATAATGATTTTTTAAATTCTGCTTGTCCTTTTCTGAAAAGAAACCTCTACTGCTATAAATACTGACAAAGATATACATTTTAAGCAATCCAGTAGCTTTTACTCCAGAAAATTATCACAAAACCCCAAAAAAGGAGCATATTTACAGAGCAGAGTTTAGTTTCCTCTTGTGCCCCCTGCCATCAAGACTGGATACAGTGAGATATTTTTCTTTATTTTGTGATTTCTTATTTGGCCTTTTCTTTTTTATTAAAAAAAAGCCTTTAATATTTGTCATAAGGCCGCTTTAGTGATGATGAACTCTTAGTTTTTGCTTGTGTGGAAAACTCTTTATGTCTCTTTCAATCCTGAATGATAACTCCACCAGGTAGAATGTCCTTGGTTGTAGGTTTTCTTTATTTGAGCACTTTATTTTTTTAAATTAACTCATTTATTTTAATTGGAGGCTAATTACTTTACAGTATTGTAGTGGTTTTTGCCATACGTTCACATGAATCAGCCATGGGTATACATGTGTTCCCCATCCCGAACCCCCCTCCCACCTCCCTCCCCATCCCATCCCTCAGCCTCATCCCAGTGCAACCAGCCCTGAGCACCCTGTCTCATGCACCGAACCTGGAGTGGTGATCTGTTTCACATATGATACTATACATGTTTCAATGCTATTCTCTCAAATCATCCCACCCTCACCTTCTCCCACAGGGCCCAAAAGATTGCTCTTTACATCTGTGTCTCTTTTGTTTTCTCACATATAGGTCATTGTTACCATCTTTCTAAATTCCATATATATGTGTTAGTATACTGTATTGGTGTTTTTCTTTCTGACTTACTTCACTATATCATTCTACTCCTTTCTGGCATTCAAAGTTCCTTCTAGTGTACTTTACATTTCAGTTATTGTATTCTTCAGTTCTGATTGGTTCTTTTTAAATTGTATATATACAGTGAACTATTACTCAGCCATGCTATTTGTGACAATGTGGATGGATGGGAATGTTACTCTTAGTGAAATAAGTCATACAAGGATAAATACTGTATGCTTTCAATTATATGTGGAATCTAAAAAAAAAAACAGAACAAATGGAAAAAGATAGCAAAACAGAAACAGATTCGCAGATACAAGAACAAACTAGTGGGTTGCCAGAGGGAAGTGGGTGGGGGGAGTGGTGAAATAGGTGAAGGGGATTAAGAGATACAAATGACCAATTATAAAACAAATAAGTTACAGGGACATGATATATAGCACAGGGAATACAGTCCATATTTTATAATAGTTTGTATGATATGTAATCCACAAAACTAGTGACTACGTTGTACACCTTAAACTAATATCACTTTGTAAGTTGACTATACTTTAATAATTTAAAAAAAAAAAAAAACAGTGGGTACAAAGCCAATTGTTTGGCACTATTATAGAAGTTTGCCTTCCCTGTTAGTACTTTCTTCTTTCTTCCTCAGTGACATTACATCTCTTGCTTCAGAATTTTAATGTAAAAATCACATAAGTTCAGATGTAAACAGCTATCTACAGGGCTTCAATATCTTGAATTTGCCAGAGGATAATTTGTGCTCCTTCATAAGAGAATATAATTCTTAGAGCTCAAGTGTAGAAAAAGTCTCAGAAACATCTGGAATCCTTATGAGAAATGCTCTAGATCCTGATGCCTAAATGCCTTAAATTCGTAAATTCCTGATCCTGCAGACTCTGACTCAGCGGGTCTCAGGTGGAGTCAAGGAACCCAGGTAACTGTGAAAATTAACCACCACCTAGAGAATGATTCAGGCTTCCCTGGTGGCTCAGAGGTTAAAGCGTCTGCCTCCAATGCGGGAAACCCGGCTTCGATCCCTGGGTCGGGAAGATCCCCTGGAGAAGGAAATGGCAATCCACTCAAGTATTCTTGCCTGGAGAATCCCATGGACGGAGAAGCCTAGTAGGTTACAGTCCACGGGGTCACAAAGAGTAGGACACGACTGAGCGACTTCATCATCATCATCTCAGAGAATGATTCAGGCATCAGTGACTAAGTCAAAGGTTCTTTCTGACAAGGCTGGCATAGGATTGTGGTGATAGTTTTAAAACTGTTTACTCTAGGGAATCAGGAGATTAGGCTAATGTGTTTAGTGATTTCAATCTGAAATAACTGCAATTGATAATCTTTAAGATCTGGCTTTCAATTTTCTACTTTAGCCAACTTTATAATTAACAAATAATAAATGATGGGCTGCTCCTAGAGAGCTAGTATTGCCTGTCCCTTTGTTGTTTTTTTTAATTAATTTATTTTAATTGGAGGCTAATTGCTTTACAGTATTGTAGTGGTTTTTGCCATACACTGACATGAATCAGCCATGGGTGAACATGTGTCCCCCATCCTGAACCCCGCTTCCACCTTCCTCCTGTCTCATCCCTCAGGGTTGTCCCAGTGCACCTGCTTTGAGTGTTTCATGCATCACACTTGGACTGGTGATCTATTTCATATATGATAATATACCTGTTTCAATGCTCTTCTCTTTTGTTGACCATGATGGCTACTCCATTTCTTCTGAGGGATTCCTGCCCGCAGTAGTAGATATAATGGTCATCTGAGTTAAATTCACCCATTCCAGTCCATTTTAGTTCGCTGATTCCTAGAATGTCGATGTTCATCCTTGCCATCTCTTGTTTGACCACTTCCAATCTGCCTTGATTCATGGACCTGACATTCCAGGTTCCTATGCAATATTGCTCTTTACAGCATCAGATCTTGCTTCTACCACCAGTCACATCCACAACTGGGTATTGTTTTTGCTTTGGCTCCATCCCTTCATTCTTTCTGGAGTTATTTCTCCACTGATCTCCAGTAGCATATTGGGCACCTAATGACCTGGGGAGTTCCTCTTTTGGTATCCTATCATTTTGCCTTTTCATACTGTTCATGGGGTTCTCAAGGCAAGAATACTGAAGTGGCTTGCCATTCCCTTCTCCAGTGGACCAC
>SJYX01013068.1:213198-253613 GCA_006410675.1 Oreotragus oreotragus | reverse complement strand
AGGATGAGATGGCTGGATGGCATCACGGGCTCGATGAATGTGAGTCTGAGTGAACTATGGGAGATGGTGATGGACAGGGAGCCCTGGCATGCTGCGATTCATGGGGTCGCAAACAGTTGGACACGACTGAGCAACTGAACTGAACTGAACTGAACTGAATGGTCTTCTCTCAAATCATCCCAACCTTGACTTGTCCCATAGAGTCCAAAAGTCTGTTCATTATATTTGTGTCTCTTTTGCTTACCTACACATAGGGTCATCGTTATCATCTTTCTAAATTCCATATTATGCACTAATATACTGTATTGATGTTTTTCTTTCTGACTTACTTCACTCTGTATAACAGGCTCCAGTTTTATGCACCTCATTAGAACTGATTCAAGTGGGTTCTTTTTAGTAGCTGAGTAATATTCCATTGTGTATATGTACCACAGCTTTCTTATCCATTCATCTGCCAATGGACATCTGGGGTGCTTCCATGTCCTGGCTATTGTAAACAGTGCTGCAGTGAATATTGAGGAACACGTGTCTCTTTAAATTCTGGTTTCCTCACTGTGTTTGCCCAGCAGTGGGATTGCTGGGTCATATGGCAGTTCTGTTTCTAGTTTTTTAAGGAATCTCCACACTGTTCTTCATAGTGACTGTACTAGTTTGCATTCCCACCAACAGTGTAAGAGAGTTCCCTTTCCTCTGCACCCTTTCCAATATTTATTGTTTGTAGACTTTGATAGCAGCCATTCTGACTGGTGTGAGATGGTACCTCATTGTTTTTTTTTTGTTGTTGTTGTTTGTTTGCCTTTCTCTGATAATGAGTGATGTTGAGCATCTTTTCCTGAGTTTGTTAGCCATCTGTATCTCTTCTTTGGGGAAATGTCTGTTTAGTTCTTTGTCCCATTTTTTTGATTGGGTCGTATATTTTTCTGATATTGAGCTGCATGAGCTGCTTGTATATTTTTGAGATTAATTCTTTGTCAGTTGCTTCATTTGCTATTATTTTCTCCCATTCTGAAGGCTGTCTTTTTTACCTTGTTTATAGTTCCTTTGTTGTGCAAAAGCTTTAAAGTTTAATTAGGTCCCATTTGTTTATTTGTGCTTTTATTTTCATTACTCTGGGAGGTGGGTCATAGAGGATCCTGCTGTGATTTATGTCCTACAGTGTTTTGCCTATATTTTCCTCTAGGAGTTTTATAGTTTCTGGTCTTATGTTTTGATCTTTAATCCATTTTGAGTTTATTTTTGTGTATAGTATTAGAAAATGTTCTAGTTCCATTCTTTTACAAGTGGTTGACCAGTTTTCCCAGCACCACTTGTTAAAGAGATTGTCTTTTTTCCATTGTATGTTCTTGCCCCCTGTGTCAAAGATAAGGTGTCCATAGTTGCAGGAATTTATCTCTGGGCTTTCTATTTTGTTCCATTTTGACCTATACAGAAATTGATCTATATTTCTGTCTTTGTGCCAGTACTGTACCGTCTTAATGACTGTAGATTTGTAATATAGTCTGAAGTCAGGCAGGTTGATTCCTCCAGTTCCATTCTTCTTTCTCAAGATTGCTTTGGCTATTCGAGGTTTTTTTTTGTATTTCCATACAAATTGTGAAATTATTTGTTCTAGTTCTCTGAAAAATACCATTGGTAGCTTTATAGGGACTGCATTGAATCTATAGATTGCTTTGGGTGGTATACTCATTTTCACTATATTGATTCTTCTGATCCATGAACATAGTATATTTCTCCATCTATTTGTGTCATCTTTGATTTCTTTCATCAGCATTTTATACTTTTCTATATATAGGTCTTTGGTTTCTTTAGGTAGATTTATTCCTAAGTATTTTATTCTTTTCATTGCAATGGTGAATGGAACTGTTTCCTTAATTTCTCTGTTTTCTCATTGTTAGTGTATAGGAATGCAAGGGATTTCTGTGTGTTAATTTTATATCTTGCAATTTTACTATATTCATTGTTTAGCTCTAGTAATTTTCTGGTGGTGTCTTTAGGGTTTTCTATGTAAAGGATCATGTCATCTGCAAAGAGTGAGAGTTTTACTTCTCCTTTTCCAATCTGAATTATTTTATTTCTTTTTCTTCTCTGATTGCTGTGGCTAAAATTTCTAAAACTATGTTGAATAGTAGTGTTGAGAGTGGGCACCCTTGTCTTGTTCCTGACTTTTGGGGAAATGCTTTCAATTTTTCACCATTTAGGATAATGTTTGCTATGGGTTTATCATACATGGCTTTTATTAGGTTGAGGGATGTTCTTTCTATGCCTGCTTTATGGAGGGTTTTTATCATAGTAGGATGTTGAAATTTGTCAAAGGCTTTCTCTGCAACTATTGAGAGAATCATATGGTTTTTATCTTTCAATTTGTTGACGTGCTGTATCACATTTGAAACCAAAAATCATCCAGCAGACAAAAGCCCAGGACCAAATGGCTTCACAAGTGAATTGTACCAAAAATTTAGAGAAGAGCTAACACCTATCCTACTCAAACTTTTCCAGAAAATTGCAGAGGAAAGTAAACTTCCAAACTCATTCTATGAGGGCACCATCACACTAATACCAAAACCAGACAAAGATGCCACAAAAAAAAGAAAACTGCAGGCCAATATCACTGATGAACATAGATACAAAATTCTAGCAAACAGAATCCAACAACATATTTAAAAGATCATACATCATGACCAAGTGGGCTGTATCTCAGGGATGTAAGCATCCTTCAATATTTGCCTGTCCCTTTAAATTGAATAGCACTATGTACATTAAATGATTTTCCAGGTGGTGCTCGTGGTAAAGAACCCACATGCCAATGCAGGCAACATAAGACCCCCTAAAGAAGGAAATGGCAACCCACTCTGGTATCTTTGCCTGAAGAATCCCATGGACAGAGGAACCTGGAACGCTACTGTTCATGGAGTCACAAAGGGTCAGACATGACTGAAGCGACTTAGCGTGCATGCACGGACATTTAAACAACTTCTGTTTAAGACCAATTCACATGTCAGTTAGAAGCTGCTGCTGCTGCTGCTGCTAAGTCGCTTCAGTTGTGTCCGACTCTGTACAATCCCATAGACAGCAGCCCACCAGGCTCACCCATCCCTGGGATTCTCCAGGCAAGAATACTGGAGTGGGTTGCCATTTCCTCCTTCAATGCATGAAAGTGAAAAGTGAAAGTGAAGTCACTCAGTTGTGTCTGACTCCTAGCGACCCCATGGACTGCAGCCCACCAGGCTCCTCCATCCATGGGATTTTCCAGGCAAGAGTACTGGAGTGGGGTGCCATTGCCTTCTCCGCAGTTAGAAGTTAGCTGTTTTAAAATAAGGCATTTAAAAACAAACTTGTGCTGGAAGTTAGCATCTTAATTTTAGAAATGGAGAATAAGGGTGAAAACAAAACTCCCAGTTATGGGAGCAAATTGAGTATGACGTGGGAATGATACAGTGTCTCTTGGGATAATTCCCAAGAGAATGGCTGGGAAGAATTATTGGCTGGGAAGAATTATTACTAGGGAATCTGGGCTTATTTTTCTGTTCCAAGATTTGGATCACTGAATTTAAACTTTATGTCATGAACTGTAGGTGACAGAGTTACTTTCCCTTCAACATTCATCAAATATTAGAGTTTGACCTTGTATGAGACTCGGGGAGATGTGGGTAAGAGAACTATTCCACTTCGCATTTGTAGTTTCAAGAACTTCAAGAAACAAGTGGTAAAGAAAATGCAAATATGCCATGTCATCATTTTGTTTGCTTACACAGTCCAAGTAATTTAGAATTAGAAAATATGTCACATTCAACTCTCCCCTAAGGGAAATACCCTAGTAAGATTGAGTGGTTTTATTGTTCATTATTATTGTTGTTTTATGAGCATAAACTTCATTAAAAGAGTGGAAATAAAATAACATTGGGATTTTTCTTTATATAACCAAAGACACATGAGCTCTGAACTGGCTACAGTTAACTTTGTGAGCTTGGGCAAGCTTACTTCACCTCTAACTTGCAGCTTCCTCATCTGTAAAGTGAGGGAGTTAGACTAGACAACTGTTAGCATGCTCTGTGGCTGGAACATGGTGAAAAGCGGCTTGACCTGACTCCTGGTGCAGGCAGAATGGTTGGCAGTGAGGGTCGGTTGTTCATAGAATTTGTACGAGGATATGTTTATACATTTTATACAAATGCATTGCATTACCAGGACAGATCACATTTTACGAAAGCTTTAGCAGGCATGTTAACTCTTCCTAGCACTTTGCTTACATTAATTCATTTAATACAACAAAACTATAAACGATGTACTATTAATAGTGTCACTTCCATTTTACAGACAAGGATTTTGAAGCACAGAGAGGCTAAACAAGAAGCCCTGAGTTACCCAGCTAGTAACTGGCAAAGCCAAGGTTTGGACCCAGACTGTGAGGCTCCAGGGAATTTGGATGCGTAACCACTGTGCTGTGTCACCTCTCTGCTGGGCTGTGTGAGGAACTTGTTTAGATCTCATTGCTAAAACTGCATGTGGGTGTGCTGAGGCAGGGGACTGGCTAAGAAACTGATGTGGCATCAGTAACTTTATCGAGAAGATAAACCAGAGCTGCTGAAGCAGAAGTGCAATGTCTGTTACAGGAAACCAAAATGGTAGTTACACCAGGCACAGCCACACTGATGCCTCACAGCTGTTAGGAGCCCTTTCGAGGCTGGGAGTAGTGAGGAGCTGATCCCAACATCCATTGTGATGACGCCCCCAATTTCATGACCCTTCATAGGTTCTTCATAAACTGCTGCATTTGTAAACATACTGAGACCACCAAAACTGCTGTTTCTCTAGCTTATAAACCAAACAAGCAGTATGCCTATGATTATATATGCGTTCCCCCACCCAAAAGTTCAGGCTAACTTAAAAAGCAGCATTGACGGTGATCAGTCTACTGTTGGTCTTTCTATAATGGAATTCTTTTCATGTTTTACTGTTAACTGTGCATGAGTGCTTAGTCACTTCAGTTGTGTGTGACTCTTTGAGACGCTATGGACCGTAGCCCACCAGTCTCCTCTGTCCAAGGGATTCTCCAGGCAAGAATACTGGAGTGGGTTGCCATGTCCTCCTCCAGGGGATCTTCCCAACCCAGGGATCAAACCCATGTCTCCTGTGCCTCCTGCATTGCAGGCAGATTCTTTACCTCTGAGCCACTGGAAAAGCCCCACTATTAACTGTATTTCACATTAATTTCTGAATTGTGAGCTTGTATGCTAAGGGTCTTTCTCTTCCTCCTTTCAATATTATTTCTTAGGAATGACTGTTGAATTTTATTAAACACATTTTTGGTACTTATCAATATTGTCATTTTTTTTTACTCTATTACTTTAATATTAATATTTAATGAACCTTTCTATTATTGAACTGTACATACCTTTCATAACAGAGCATGTTGGGCTACTTTAAAATAGGGGTATTATCACAATTTTGTAAATCCAGAAACAATGTAACTTAATTTTACCAAACAAAACTGAGCTAACCTATAATACAGCAGAAACGGCTGAAACAATCTCAGAATCATTTTTGAAATGATTTTCATTACATGCCCATTTCTTCTTTTGTTTGTCAAAGGTTCATTTCTTAGTAAGTTATTTGCGTAGTCACTAAATATTTAGATCCACGAGACAAAGTGAAGTATACTAATTCTGTGAGAATTTTGCTCTTAGGAGATTCTTAATTAATGGAACCTCAGCTTAGAAGATTACCTCTCTGCATAGGAAAATTCAAGATGTGAGAAGCAACAGCTCATAGGCATACAGGCTCATCCATCATTTTTTAAGAGAGATTAGACTAAAGGGAAAATCAAATTTCCCTTCAGTTCAGAGGTACGATTTCTGTGAGATTACTGCTTTGGTTAAAGATCTCCTTTGCTCCTAGAAAACAGATGAAAAAAAGCACCAAAGCAATTGGTTCTGACAAGAACACAATCCTTATCTTTTCTGGACACAGTAGGCAGAAGAAGGTGGGTCCCTGCTTTCTTTGTGGAAGATTAAGTGATTTTTAAAGGTTGAGAGATTGGAAAGCTCCCTCTGAGAACTCCAGACCTGAAAATGAGACAGTATATGCCTCCTTCAAAAAACAAAGCAGAGCACTCAGGTTGAAAATGTGGGTTTGGGACTCAGGAGACCAAGTCTTCCACTTATTATCCATGCAGCTTTAAATAAATCACCTAATCTCTCAAAGGCCTCAATTTCTTTCTCCTTAAAATGGTGAAAATAACACATTCTCCTAAGGGTGAACCCAACAGTGTACTTAGTTCAGTGTCTGGTACAGTGTAAGGTACTCAGTGCGTGCACGAATAGTAAATTGCTTCAATTGTGTCTCTTTGCGACCCTATAGACAGTAGCTCTTCAGGCTCCTCTGTCCATGGGATTCTCCAGGCAAGAATACTGGAGTGGGTTGCCATGCCCTCCTCCAGGGGATCTTCCCAATCCAGGGATCGAAATCCCCTCTCCTGTGCTGGCAGGCAGGTTCTTTTTCACTAGCGCCACCTGGGAAGCCCCCAGAGTACTCAATAAATGTTAAATAAATACACATACATATGCTCACAGGCATACATTATGAAATATTTTTAAAGCTTCAAGAAACAACCAGAATTGCCTTGCTGAGTCCGCTGGTTTCAAGGATACAGCTGAAGAAGTGCTCTGAGACACAATGTGGATTGTTAGTCTAATCCAGTTAATCTAGCCTCTATGGGACAAGCAGAGCTGTACCTAAAAGCTTGAAAGCTAGGGGAATGACTCTTGTGAAAATTTACCAAACGGCATGTTTTCCCCAGTGAACAGACAGTTTTTATAGCACAGAGGTCTTCCTCATAGGAGGATATGACTTCTTTCTGGCTTAAAAACTAATGACAAATCTTTGCTATAAGCAAAAGCACACAGAAAGGGAGAGGGTAACATTAAATTATTCTGCCTCCACCAAAATTCAAAAATTAGTATATTTAAAATTAAGACTTAACTATTTATCAAATTAAGTATCTATGAATGGAATTAAATGTTATTACTAAATTATGACATATTGGTAAAATGAAATATTGAACAAAATGATTTCAAAATTAATTTCACCAAATATGACACAGTAAGAAGGCAGCCTGGTCTGTAATGAACACCATACCTGGGATAAGTGGACTCTATTCTTGGCTTCCCCTTTCTGAGTCTGTGGAACACTTCAGAGAAGGTCATCACTTTATTAGCCTTACTTCATTCCCACCTGAGCAAGCTGGGCTGCTGCTGCTGCTGCTGCTAAGTTTCTTCATTCATGTCTGACTCTGTGCAACCCCATAGACGGCAGCCCACCAGGATCCCCCATCCCTGGGATTCTCTAGGCAATACTACTGGAGTGGGTGGCCATTTCCTTCTCCAGTGCATGAAAGTGAAAAGTCAAACTGAAGTCTCTCAGTCGTGTCCAACTCTTCGCGACCCCATGGACTGCAGCCTACCAGGCTCCTCTGTCCATGGGATTTTCCAGGCAAGAGTACTGGAGTGGGGTGCCATTGTCTTCTCCAGGGCGAGCTGGGCAGGTGAAGCCAAAAGTTCCCAGACTGCTCTAGAATTCTCCCATTCCAAATTGTGGCAGAGTGGGTCACCCTGTATGGCTCAAGTGGAAATTTCCTCTTGATGTTTTGCAAGCCAGCTGCCCAGATTCTAGGACAGCAAGAGCAAGCCCTGAGAAATTTAACCAGCTCTGAAGCCCCACCAGCCATGGTCCCTGCACCTTGGTTTGCTCATTCATGAAAGCAAGAGATGACCAAATTCTTTTCCAGGCCACCTGTGAGTCCTTGCATTTCCACCCTAAGAATCCAAAGCTCTTGCCTTTGGGAGGAAAAAAAAAAAAGTGCAATTAGGTTCCGTTTGGAACTGCCAAATTAGAATCAAAATGAATATGAAGAACCAGCATCTGTGAATCTTTTCCTAATGGATGTATAACTGGGTTTAAAGTTTCTGACACATTTAGACTGAATGCTAAGTCACCCGACCATCTGGCTCTAGGACAGTTATGCAAAGGGCTGCTCCCCACCTGTGCGTGGAAAGCATTTTTATTAACATCCTGCTGGGCAGGCGCATGCATAAACAGACACTGTGATTGGTCCAAGGTCAAAAGCCAAAAAGATTTGAAAAACAGTTGGACTGGGAGAACAACCAAATAAAACCTGTTTCTGGTGAAAATTATGTCTGTGAAGCAGCAAGGTGGAAGTAAAGAAAAGCCAAAAGACTGAAACAAGACAATACAAAGATTAGCCTTTTGCTTAGATTTAAAAGCATAACGATACTGAAAGCTTAACTGTCCTTTCATAAATCCATTTATTTTTCACAATTGCTGGTAAGAGATGACTTTGAAAATGTTCCTAACCCTGGATATGGTCATATTAGCACTGCTGGTCACCATCACCTGACTCTGTTTTTGCCAGTTGTCCTTTGCAAAATGTCTGTTTGCCTGCAAAAATGTAGCCCTTGATTATACATATCAGTTCAGTTCAGTCGCTCAGTCATGTCTGACTCTGAACTGCAGCATGCCAGGCCTTCCTGTCCATCACCGACTCCCAGAGTCCACCCAAACCCATCCATGTCCATTGGGTCGGTGATGCCATCCAACCATCTCATCCTCTGCCGTCCCCTTCTCCTCCTGCCCTCAATCTTTCCCAGCATCAGGGTCTTTTCAAATGAATCAGCTCTTCACATCAGGTGGCCAAAGTATTGGCATTTCAGCTTCAACATCAGTCTTTCCAATGAACACCCAGGACTGATCTCCTTTAGGATGTACTGATTGGATCTCCTAGCAGTCCAAGGGACTCACAAGAGTCTTCTCCAACACCACAGTTCAAAAGCATCAATTCTTTGGCTTTCAGCTCTCTTTATAGTCCAACTCTCACACCCACACGTGACCACTATATCAGTTCAGTTCAGTCGCTCAGTCATGTCCGACTCTTTGCAACCCCATGAACCACAGCACGTGAGGCCTTCCTGTCCATCACTGGCTCCCGGAGTTCACCCAAACCCATCCATGTCCATTGAGTCGGTGATGCCATCCAACCGTCTCATCCTCTGTCGCCCCCTTCTCCTCATGCCCTCAATCTTTCCCAGCATCAGGGTCTTTTCAAATGAGTCAGTTCTTCGCTTGACCACTGCTGCTGCTAAGTCGCTCCAGTCGTGTCTGGCTCTGTGCAACCCCATGGACCGCAGCCTACCAGGCTCTGCTCCACTGTCCCTGGGATTCTCTAGGCAAGAACACTGGAGTGGGTTGCCATTTCCTTCTTCAGTGCAGGAAAGTGAAAGTGAAGTCGCTCAGTCGTGTCTGACTCTTTGCGACCCCATGGACTGCAGCCTACCAGGCCCCTCCATCCACGGCATTTTCCAGGCAAGAGTACTGGAGTGGGGTGCCTTTGCCTTCTCCATATATATATATGATATATATATTATATATAATTTTCCTTAATTAAATATAGATTTCTATGACTCTCAGATGTCTGGAACAAATCTGATTAAAAACAAGATTCCCACTCCCTGTGCTAGGCTGAGACTGTTCTGCTTTATTTATCAGTAGGATGAGCACTTGGATGGTGGTCTATACTCGCACACACTCAGTCCATGAAGTACCTCCTTCTCCAGTTTCCTCCACTGGCTTACTGATTCCTTTAACAGGGAACACAAGGAGAAGTATGGCTTAAATTTAGGTATCGCTGGGAGAGGTGATGTGATGTGTTCCCTTGGAATTCAAAGAGCCAGAGGACTAATCCCCTCTTCTGAACTTCAAAGAGAATTTTAACCTTCCTTGAATATTTCTATATCATCCCAGGAAAAAAAAAAACAACATTATTCTCCAGAATACTAGAAATAAGTCAGATGTATGTTTGATTTCTCAATATGTCAAAGTCCATGAGGTAGGAACAGAGGCTCCCATCAACCTCTGGGCTGTGGCTCAAAAGAACTGCTACTATTTACATGATCAACTGCTAATGCCAGGCAATGTTTTCAGTGTTTCTCATCTACTGTCTCATTTAATCTTTATAACACCTCTTCAAAGAGGGCACAAAGGAATAACTCCTGTCTTATAAATGAGGAAAATGAGGCTGTGTTGGGCTGGAGCCGCCAAGAAACAGATGCCTATTTAGGATTAAAACCACAAGAATCTTATCAGGGAAAATGTCTGAATGAGAGTAAAGAGGTGAAGAGCTGGGAAGCTGGGAGAGCCAAGGAACCATGAGCCGATTCTGTCCTGGGTGAAGGAGAGAGGGAAAAAGCACCCCAGAGTGCTGTGGAGTCAAAGAATGGTTCCCCAGGGTCTGCAGGATGGTCAACCAGGGAGCTCCACGAGCCAAGGTCACCAAGGTGTCCCTTTTCTCCTCGGGTTGTGTCCGCCTTGTGATGGCTTTTAGGCCCTGGGACCCTGCGTTAGTTGTTCTCCCCAAGGTGTCTGCAAAACTCCTTCTCATGGCTGCCCACTCAGTCAGCTTAATCTGCTCCAGATCTCACAGCTAGCTAGTGGCAAAGGAATAAGACCTGTCCATCCAAATCCCATCCCCACACGTCCAGATATATATGATGAGAAGCCTCGAGGTGCCCCGCACTAGCCATAGGCCCCTTCCGTGGTCTGCATCTCACTGTAGACTCCCCACTCCGCAAAGGCGGGCAGGCATCCTGAAGGTGCAGTGACCAGGGAGGGAGCGGGGTGTAAGAGAGAGCCCCTGTCAGCGGCAGGGCCTTGCTACTGGGTGCACTGCTCTCCTACTGCTTTAATAATTTGTTATAAAACAAACAAAGTCACCAGGGGAATTGCTGCCAGTGCATAATAGCCTCCCGCTTGGCAATTAAGCGCTGACATTCAGTTTTGCCTCACCAGCCACACTACTGCTGCTTCCTGCCCCTGTGTTCTCACCCATGAGCGTTTTCTGCTGATCAAATTTATTACCCTTTGCAACAGATCTTGACATTCTCTTCCTTTCCAGCCTGGTGGCAGAGATGCAGAGAAGATCATTTTTAAGCTACCTGTTCTTTCCAGGCTGGCATTCACAGGGTCCACAGAGAAACACAAGCAGATTTAAATAAAGCACAAAAGCTCCAAACGTTTAGGCTGGTACGAAATACCAGTTGTCAGGGGATTCACTAGTGAGACAACCTTTTCAAGCGGATAAGGAAGCAGAGACTTGTGAAAGTCCCTTTCGTGTTATGCTTCCCTAGTGATCACTTAACTCACATTCAAGTCCACAAGCCTGGACTCAGAGTTGATGTCCTGTGACATCTCACAGGATCGCTCAGCTCAGCCTAGCAAGATTAACCCTCTAGACCTGCAAGCATATTTCAGTTCTTTCATCAGTAAAGGGTGTTTCCCATACCACCTACATTTCCTTGATAGGTTCAGAACCATTAAGATACTAACTACTCCCTAGAAGTGGCTACTCTCTTAGAAGCCCAGGGACTTAGAACTGTGTGTACGTCAGCCCAAGCTCTGAAAATTACACACCTGTTCTCCTGGAAAGAAGGAATAGTGAGTGGCACTTTCCACAAGTATAGCCACTGTTTGAAATGTCTTTGCAAGAGCTAGGATGACGAGCTCCTGAGGTCTCAATTCCCTCATCTGTATGTAACTTGAAGGCAGTAAAATACATGTTCTCACAATGGACTCTGTGATAACCAGGAGGTCTCATAAATGGGCACAAGAAATCCATAATTCCCTCTCATTGCTCCACACCAATCTTCTTGCTCCTAATAACAAGACAACCTCAGTGGTTGTTAAAGGTCCAGCCTTCAGCGTCTGCAGTCTCCAGCCCACAGCCACTTTTTCCTCCCCCTCAACCTCTTCATTGCCTCCCTGGTTTTTCTCTCTCATCCCTTTGCTCCCCTGTAAGCTAAATTGAACCCCAGCCTGCCCCAGAGATTCATTGTGTCATTGGAAGGAAACACATCTGTTGTACAATTAAATGCAAACCACCTTCAAGTAGTTGGGACAGGTTATTATGTGTCTGTGCTAAGTCACATCAGTCATGTCTGACTATTTGTGACCCCATGAACCATAGCCCACCAGGTCTCTTTGTCCATGGGACTCTCCAGGCAAGTATACTGGAGTGGATTGCCATGCCCTGCTCCAGGGGATCTTCCCAACCCAGGGATCAAACCCACGTCTCTTATGTCTCCTGTACTCCCAAGGATTCATTACCACTAGTGCCACCTGGGAAGATCAAACAGGTTATTACGAATTCATACTAAATTTTAATAGACATAGGCAATCCTTTCCTGGGCACAGAGGCAAAAAGCCTAAGTGTTGCAGAACCAGGGATGAGGAGGAGTTTGTGTGGGAGGAAAGGAAGTCATTCACTGAGCATCGAATAATGCCAGGAAGTATACTACGTGCTCTGCTCTTTAATAAATTATTATGTCATTCTTTCAGAGTTCAGAAGCACTTTGTACATTTTCACACAATGCAAACACAGCCAGCTCTATACAATAAAGTCAACTGTATTCGTATCACCCCCCCACCACCCTCTTCTTCTAAAATCAGCATCCACAGTGGTTTTGTTGTAGTGATTCAAAAAATGTTTCGCCTATCCACTTTTTGTCAGACCCTATTATGACAAAAGTGTGCTTTTGGTGTGCCAACTAAAGAGACAAAAATACCTGCCTTCCTGGAGCTTCCCTTCTAGTGGAGGAAGACAAACAATTTAAAACTAAATAAGTAAACTAACATTATATCAGAGATGATAAGCACAATGGAAAAAAAAAAAAACAACAACAGAACAGGAAAGGGGATAGAAGGAACTAAGATGTGGGTAGAAGGCAGGTGAACGGTTTTGAACAGCGCCAGTAGGAAATAAATAGCTTGCTGACAAGTCGGCACTCAAGTGAGGATATGATGTTGATGAAGTGAGTGAATACATCTTTCTCTAATTTTCCCAGTTCTCATAAATATTCCAAACATAAATGCATGCATATGGCTTGTCTTAATGCTCTTTACACAATGGGATTGTATTATACTATACACATTCCTTTGCAATCTGTGTTTTCACCTGAAAAGTAAGTCAATGGGTAAAAAGACAACTCTCTAACTCATTCCTTTTAATAACTACATAATTTTTCATAGTTGTGTGTACCATACTTTACACATATGTTCCTCTGAAGATGTACTCAAGTTATTTGCAGTGTCCACACTCTGTGCAATCCTCTTTGAAAATGCAAGCAATGTTGTGAAGTTTTCTAGGTTTTATTGGTTCATGCCAAAGTTCTAGATACTTTCAATATTCTATCTGTTTTATTCAGGACAACTTAACTGAGAGCTAGGTTTAGTCTCTCCTTTTCTGGAAGCAAAGAAGCAGACATTTGGAAGAGTTAAGCTGGTTTCACACGGCCGTTTAGCTACTCAATAGGAAAAGAAAGATTTAACCTCAGGACAGTATGGTGTCAAAAATTCTATGTTCTTTCCAAAATCATACCAGATCCCACAGCTGAGGACAGAGCAGTAGTACCATCCCCAAGAAAGTGAGGAGAGTAAGAACAATGAAGTCCATTTTTCATAACTCTGAATTTATTTAACTTAAAGACTGCCATTTATTTTGAAACTATTCCCTTCCTATGTTTCTGGTGATAAATAGACTTGCTTTAATGAAATAAGGTGACAGTAGATGGTGGACAGTATTGTCTAATGAACATATCAAAAAAGAAAAAAAAAAAAACCATTTTCAGTTCTAGCTTGGTTCTGCAACTATACCTACTTTAATGTTCCATGAACCACTGGAAGTACTGGAGTAGAGAGTACCGGAGGCAGTTCCCTGGACTAGGTAGCCAGACCTGAGCCCCTCCCAAGCTGTGCCTCTGTCTATCGAGTCTGTAAAATGGGAATCATAATACTTCTCAACTCCATACTTGTAGCCTGTTTTTCTTTTGCTTAAGGATAGATCAATGCTTATTTACTGATAGATAATATCTGAAGAAAAAGATTTAACAAAATCCTATGGATAACAATGTAGTTTTTAAGTTTTGGAAAAAACTGAAGCTGAGTAATATTTGGAGTCAAGGACTAGGTAACTCAGCTTATAAATAATAATAATAGAAAACATTTATTAGAAATTTATTATATTGTCAAATATATATCCTGTCTAATATATTTAGAAAACTTTCTGCTTACTAATTTGATTGAGCTAAGGTTTTTATGAATTAGTATATTTGAACCTGACTTGACTTCCCTGGTGGGTCAGATGGTAAAGCATCTGTCTATAATGCAGGAGACCCAGGTTCAATCCCTGGGTAGGGAAGATCCCCTGGAGAAGGAAATGGCAATCCACTCCAGTACTATTGCCTGGAAAATCCTATGGACAGAGGAGCCTGGTAGGCTACAGTCCATGGGGTCGCAAAGAGTCAGACACGACTGAGCAACTTCACTTCTTCACTTCTAACACTAGATAATGTTGACCTGATGGCATTCTTAATATGCAGGAAACATCCCTCCACTAATTCTGGAAATCAATATGCTCCCAAAGCTAGAGTGTTCGAAATTGAGATGAAAGAGAAAGAAAGAAAGAGGAAAGAAGGGAGGAAGCAAAGGAAGTACAAGAAAAAATAATTTTAACAGCCTAGCATGATATTAAATAGCCCAATAAAAAGATTACTTTTCATGTACATAAATAAATGATAAAATAATGCACTGCTAAGAGAGAAATTTATAATAATCTATATGGAACTGCTTGGGTTTCCCAGGTGGTGGTAAGTGGTAAGAACCTGCCCGCCAGTACAGGAGATGCAAGAGACACTGATTCCATCCCTGGGTTGGGAAGATCCCCTGGAGGAGGAAAATGGCAACGCACTCCAGTATCCTTGCCTGAAAAATTCCATGGACAAGAAGAGCCCGGTGGGCTACCGTCCACAGGGTTGCAAAGAGTCCAACATGACCGAGTGACTGAGCACATATAACAGCTTGCTCTCTCAGTTAGCTGAACAGTTAGATTCCATATTAACACACCATCAGCTTTAGCCAAGAAGCAAGTCATGTTAGGAAGCGACTCTGGATTTCCTATTTGCTTTGTTGCTGCTGTTGCTGCTTTTCAGTCATTCAGTCGTGTCCGACTCTTTGCGACCCCATGGACTGCAGCACCCCAGGCTTCCCTGTCCTTCACCATCTCCTGGCGCTTGCCCAAACTCAGGTCCGTCGAGTCAGTGATGCCATCCAGCCATCTCATCCTCTGTCGTCCGTTTCTCCTCCTGCCTTCAATCTTTCCTGTTTGCTTGCTCTTAGTAAATGGGAAGTGTGGAGCCCAGGAATCACACTTTCCATTTGACTTTATCAAACCAAAGATTTCTCTAGTAAAGAGCTGAATTGACTGAAATCTGGGGAATAATAAAGCCTTGATAGGAGTGACTGTAAACCCAGAGTGACAATACCTCTCAAACACACATATTTCCCCTGAGCATAAAGGAAGCTAGAGTGCAAGCTCACCTGTAATTACAACAGAGAAACATCTAAACAAAAGATGTCTAGATGTTCAAACAAAAGTCTGAGAGCTGTATGTACCCTGAGATATACAGTCTTAACCTGCTCTGTTGGGTGGAGTCAGCAATGCGCCCTGACTCTGCCACTGTCAGACCTGGAGTCATTAAAGACAGAATCTAAATGCGAACTGAAGCAAGAAAGAAGGAACTGATGTTGAAGGCATTTCCAGAAGCTCCAGCTGTTGTTATCACTACTGTAAAATTACCACTCAAGCACAGAAGCCCCATGACAGCTGAATTTAGTCCACGCACTATGCAAAAAAACAAGATCCTATATTTGGCAATTTGAAAACATTTTATCACTAGAAAAGCAAAAGCAAAGAAATGCAATAGGCCTGATTTTATGCTTTTTAACATTGGAAAAGGTAAAATAATCCTGTTTCTGAAAAAAAGTTCTAGGTTTTCTGTGTTTACACTAAGGCTCTGACATAGGCCTTACTCAGAAAAGGGGAAATAAACATATCTTACTGTTTTTTTAGAGGTCGGGTTTTTTGTGTTAACATGTTACTTCTATATAAACATTAATCTGTATGTTTTATAGATTTACTATAAATCTGTAACTGTGGAGATACCATGCAACTTGATAACTACTTAAATAGAAAGATTTAAGGGAAGAGACTGTGATTAGAAGCAAAGTTAATATCATATGTGCTTCTGTGGAAATGCGATCAGTCTAAAGAAAAATCTATGTCTTCATGATAGATAATGTAAGATAAAGTTTAGATCCTATGCTTCCCAGTTACCTCAATAGTACTAATTAGTCTCAGGAAAATCAGTAGTTTAGATGTTGTCAGAAATTTTCAACCTGCTTCAAGAAGATTCCCATAACCAAGTTTCCCTCTCTACTTTGTTGTTGATCAGTCGCTAAGTCATGTCTGACTCTTTGCAACCCCATGGACTGCAGCACGCCAGGTTTCCCTGTCCTCCACTATCTCCTGGAGTTCGCCCAAACTCATGTCCATGGAGTCGGCGGTGCCATACTTAAGCTCCCTTAGAATCTGCAGATGGAAGTCAAATATGGTAGGTTCTCCATTTACCGTATAAGGCAGTGGGTTTCTCTACTGCTGCTGCTGCTAAGTCACTTCAGTCGTGTCCGACTCTGTGTGACCCCATAGACGACAGCCCACTAGGCTCCCCCATCCCTGGGATTCTCCAGGCAAGAATACTGGAGTGGGTTTCCATTTCCTTCTCCAATGCATGAAAGAGAAAAGTGAAAGTGAAGTCGCTCAGTCTGTCCGACTGTTAGTGACCCCATGGACTGCAGCCCACCAGGCTACTCCGTCCATTGGATTTTCCAGGCAAGAGTACTGGGGTGGGGTGCCATTGCCTTCCCCGGGGTTTCTCCACTACCATTGCAAATAAATTGTATTGGCTTCTTTATTCTCATTTTTTGGTTATAGGTTGGTCCACAATCTTCCAATTAAAAGTATAAGAAGCTTATATAACATCTTTAAACAGTTCAAGAGCTCACTATTTGGTATTGCTACAAATTCATGAACTTTGGTCAATGCAGAGAACTAACTGATGTCAATATAAAAAGTGGGGACCAGAAAAACTCCACTCAGCTTTAGAGTGGAAAACTTGCACAACAATGTTACCTATCTTTGTCTTTCAGACAAAGAGACCCTGGAGAAGGGAATAAGCTATCCACTCCAGTATTCTTGCCTGGGAAATCCCATGGACTGAGGAGCTTGGTGGGCTACAGTCCATGGAATTGCAAAGAACTTGACATGCCTGAGCGACTAACATTCTTCCCAGACACTTTCACTTTTATTCTAAATGCTAGGTATTGGTTTATGTTATGAATTTTTTCCCAGAAAATAAACGGTACTCTTAAAATGGTAGTATTTTCCCCTCAGGATTTGAGGGTTTTCAGTTCTCAGTATTGCTTTTGAAAACAAAACTCTTCTTCGGGAAAAATTTTAATAAAGAATCTATGTGACTTCAGGGTTTCTCCTTCCACACCACAGGGCACAGGGTACTATATATATTGCAAAAGATTTTTTTATGTCTTTCCTACCCAACACAAAATTTAGTTTAAAAATAGTTAGGAATACTAGGAGAAAAATAAAAAGCAAAACAAACACATCCACATAAAATATACTTGTAATTAAATTTTTAAAGGAAAAAAAATGAATTTTTCTCTCCTATGGTTCATTTTCCCCAAGGTAGCTACAGTAGTATTGGAAGTGGGAAAAAAAACAGACTGGGCTGAACTGGCGTTTTGGTCCAGTGGAGTGGAGTTCCCAGGTTTCTCCTCAGAAGAGCCTGTGTCTGCCCTCGTTTCAGGCAGAACTTTTTTTCGCCTTCCAAATTCAACATTGGGTTACTGAGAAGCTATTTGTGCTAATAGACTGACCTTTCTACAGTTTGCTTTACATTTCTGCAGAAGTAGGAACCGTTGCAAATGTTTGTTAAGACCTAATTTTACAACATACATTATACAAAGCATTCTATTCTATTTAATTAAGTCACTTCTGTGTTCTCGGGTTAGCTAACTAGGTCAGCAGGAACCTATCAAGGTATCAGTAGTTCAGATTACTGGCACCCAAAGATTTCCAACTGTGTTCTGGGTCACACACACAACTTAACCTTCAATTAAAACCAGGTCCGTTTCCCTGAAAAAAAAAAAAGAAACCTCTCCTAGTGGGATCTGTCATTTTTTACCTCTCAGCAACATCTTGATTGTTTTCTTAAAAGAACATGCAAGAGTATAGATGTAAATCTATAAATTCAAAAACTACATCTCATGGGAATCTATAAGAGCTCTGAAAATTGCCTGCAACTAAAATAGGAGAGAAAAAAATAAGCTCTTGTTGATTTCTTTTTTCTTCAGCAGCATCTTGTATTTAAATTGACGATCCTGATGTTTCAAGCCAAAACCATGAAACACTGGCTTTCAGTAATGATGCTGCTGCTAAGTCGCTTCAGTCGTGTCCGACTCTTTGTGACTCCACAGATGGCAGCCCACCAGGCTCCCCTCATCCCTGGGATTCTCCAGGCAAGAACACTGGAGTGGGATGCCATTAAGGCAATGGCAAAAGATTCTCCAGTGCATGAAAGAGAAAAGTGAAAGTGAAGTCGCTCAGTCGTGTCCGACTCTTAGCGACCTCATGGACTGCAGCCCACCAGGCTCCTCCATCCATGGGATTTTCCAGGCAAGAGTACTGGAGTGGGGTGCCATTGCCTTCTCCAATGATACCTCTTCCTTATTGATAAATGTTCAAATCTGAATGGTCTTGCTTTTCCCCCTTCACTATTGTAAGTCCTTTGCTTCTGAGAAACTCTATGAGATTTTAAATATTTATTTCATCCATTAGGCCACTGTTGGTTTGCTCATTTGTTTGCTTGCTTTGGTAAAATATGCATCATAGAAAATTTACCATTTTACGTGTGTGGTTCAGTGTTGTGTAAACATCACTGTCATCCATCCTCAGAACATTCTCCCCAAACTGAAACTTCACCCATTAAACAACTACCATTCTACTTTCTGTCTCTGTTAATTTGACTGTTCTAGGTACATTATATAGGTGGAATCATGCTGTTTTTGTATTTTAGTGTCTGGTCTCTTTCATTTGGCCTAATGTTTTCAATGTTTCTCCATGTTGTAGTATGTGAAAGCTCTATCTCTTTTTAAGTTTGAATACCATTTCATCTTATGTACCACATTTTTTTAATCTATCCATCCATCAGTAGTCATTTGAATTGTTTCTATATTTTGGCTGCTGTGAATAATGCTGTGGTGTACATTGGGGTACACATATCTGTTTGAGTCTCTGCTTTAAATTATGTGTATGTACCCAGTTTTGTCCAACTCTTTGCAACCATGGACTGTAGCCCGCCAGTCTCCTCTGTCCATGGGATTTCCCAGGCAAGAATACTGGAGTGGGTTGCCATTTCCTTCTCCAAACAACTGGAAATAACACAGTGATAGCTACAAGTCAGTTCTTTTTTTTTTCCACCTTTATCCCACCNCGCCAGTCTCCTCTGTCCATGGGATTTCCCAGGCAAGAATACTGGAGTGGGTTGCCATTTCCTTCTCCAAACAACTGGAAATAACACAGTGATAGCTACAAGTCAGTTCTTTTTTTTTTCCACCTTTATCCCACCCACCCATACTTTATTAGACTCTACCTCTAATAAATCTTATTTTGAAAAGTAAGGAAGTGGTAGCTTTAAATTTTTACTTTGAAAATCTAATAAAAAAGACTATATTTGGTTTTGTAATTCCTTTTTTCCCTGAGAGCTGATATTCTGGTAGCCTTGGGCTTTCTGTCTGCTATTTTGTTATTATTGTCATCAATTTCCAGGCTAGAAATGAAAATATATTGTGCAAAGGTACATAATATAATGATCCTGAACTTTACAATAATTGCTTTTATGTGTCCTTCATATATCTTTCCCTCTAATATATATATATAACCTAAGTTACTAAGATTTTAAAATGCAAAACTCCTTCTAGAAGCTCCTCATCACACTTCAAATAGCTTTCTGTTGATTAGCATGGAGACTGTTAGTTGAGCTGTCTTTGGTAGAAATGTTGCCAACTATGCATATTTGCTGCAGAATGGCCACAATTCATGAATAGCTTACCACCGCCCATAATTTGACACTTGGAATTGAGTAAAATCAATTACTTTTTTATAGTTCATGATATTTTAAAATTATTTTTGATGCCTAAGATTTTAAAAGCCATGTTAAACTAAAGCATATGTCCTTTTAAAATCCCAGCAATCTGTCATTTAATTGACTTGCTTGCAACTTTTTTATGCAAACAGTGAAAATGAATAAGAGGATGTGAGAGTTCTCTGCAGTATATCACATCATTTTCTAACATTTAATGGATGTGACTTTACAAATATTTTAGGACACAACATAGCTTTTAACTTCACTTTATTTTGCTTGTACAATTAAAGTATAGAGCTGGGTGCACAATTTAATAATGTTGCTTCTTCCCCTCCTGTAGTCTCAAATTGGATGACTAAATTCTTTCACACAGTGGACATTTGGTCTATAAAACTATGCCTGGAAGCCAAACTCTCATGAGACTGTATACAAGTGACGTGGGTTTTAGATGCAATCTGGACATCATCACTGCCTTTAGGACTAGGTTAGCTTTCCTAAGCTCAAAATCATGGGTGAGCCTTCAGTTACACACCTAAAAGGATACAGTTCTCAAACACCGAAAGCACCAGAAAAGGGAATCTCAGAGTCAAGTGGCAGTAAACACTCAAACTCTCTAAATCAGCTACTATAAAAAGCATGAGGATAGAGTCTGTGTCTAAACTGTGTTAGCTAATCATAAGATTTAGTATCGTGACTTGAGTGCAGTAAACACTAAAATCATAATATGATAGAGTTCTTTCCTTCTATCACTTAACAAAATACAATCCATCAAATGTACGGTGACTGTCTACTGTGTGTCAGGCATATGCCCAGCACCAAGATAAGATGAATAATATAGAGTCTGCCATCAAAGGGCTCACAGTTTAGCGAAAGAGACAGGCATATAAATAAATTAACTATAAATACATGCTATGTGCTACAAGAGAAGCAGGTAGAAAGTGCTATAGGTACCCAAGTAAGATAGCAACAGATTTGATCATTAGCAGCATCATCACTACCACTATCACTATCTGTGTTCTACATTTAGGAGTAAAAATTATCTCAAATATTATAAGATTAGAATGTAACTTTATAGCTTTTCCAATACTTATAATAAGAAGGTCTGTATACATGCTCAAATACACCAGAGTGTGTGCTATTTTATATGGCACTAAATGTTCTCCTCATGCCCCTCTTGACCAGTGATACTTGTGGAAGATTCAGTTGTGACAATTGTTAGTAAGATGGATGACTAGGCACCATTTAATACCCTAATCTCATGATGGAAGATGTCATGTACTCTAAACAATGCACCCTTTCACAAAATATTCTTCCTGACAAACAGAAAAACTGTGACTATCCCTCATCTCAGCTTTTACCTATGAGAGTAGCACATGAAATATTCACAGATCATTTCCAGATATTACATTTTTAGCAGCTCAAGCTTAAACCATACAAGTAATTGCCCTGGAGGAAGCTCGATTCCACTTTGACTCAATAATTTTTCAGAGTTCAATTTTGGCTTCCTCATCACTTCACTTTTCTTTCAATCCAGTCCCCTACCTCCTGACAGCAACCTGCTGCTCTGACTCCAAGTGGCAGAATTTGATTGGGGATCTTTGCAGAGCCTGCCATTATCACCCAAGATTAGCTTGGAAGCTTTTACAATCGGGTGAAATAATATTTTAACTCTCTCCCTGTCATCCTCTATTGCCGTGATCCCAACTAAAATGGCATTTCTCAATTTGATCAGGGAAGAGAGAAAATGAGGCTAGAGACAGATTAAGAGTTATATAAACAGATTTAGAATATCATAAGTGGGTGGTAAGGTAGTTAGCATTTAACAAGCACCAAATAAGTGCCAGACACTGTGAGGAGGTATGTATATAGCATACATCACATTAAAAAATCTTGTGAGGTTAGAATTTGTGTCTTTAGTCTAACAGAAGATGAAAATTGAATCTCAGAAAGTCATTAAGCTATTAAATGCTCAGTACAAGATTCAAAACCAATGAGAACAGTGAATGAATGGCAAGTTCAAATGGAGTGATGTGGCAAGTGACAGCTTGAAAAGTCTGAATCTGAACCTTGGGAAGCACAATATTAAAGTAAGAAACTAGTTTCAAGTAGATAGAAGTTGAGGAGAGAAATCACCAGTTGCTAGAGTCCTCTAGCTCTCTGACTCTTCTTTAACATAGGATTTAGGATGATCATAAATTAAAGAACCAGAGTAGAGGTAAGAAGCAAAGATAACAGTTCAGTGTTCTACTAGATTGACAATGGGGGAATTACTCTTACATAATCTAGGTATGAGTTTCAGCACACATACAAAAAAAACTTATTCAGAAAACTAAGATCATGGCATCTGGTCCCATCACTTCATGGCAAATAGATATGGGGAAACAGTGGAAACAGTGACAGACTTTATTTTGGGGAGCTCCAAAATCACTGCAGATGGTGACTGCAGCCATGAAATTCAAAGATGCTTGCTCCTTGGAAGAAAAGATATGACCAACCTAGACAGCATAAACAACCTAGATGTCCATCAGCAGATGAATGGATAAGAAAGCTGTGGTACATATACACAATGGAGTATTACTCAGCCATTAAAAAGAATACATTTGAATCAGTTCTAATAAGATGGATGAAACTGGAACTGATTATACAGAGTGAAGTAAGCCAGAAAGAAAAACACCAATACAGTATACTAACACATATATATGGAATTTAGAAAGATGGTAATGAGGACCCTGTATGCAAGACAGCAAAAGAGACACAGATGTGTAGAGCGGACTTTTGGACTCTGAGGGAGAGGGNTTTGGGAGTTCATGTACACCCGTGGCGGATTCATGTCAATGTATGCCAAATCCAATACAGTACTGTAAAAAAAAATAAAATAAAAATAAAATAAAATGTAAAATAAATAAATGGGGGGGAAAAAAAAGGCAGAGACATTACTTTGGCAAAAAAGGTCAGTCTAGTCAAAGCTATGTTTTTTCCAGTAGTCATGTATGGATGTGAGAGTTGGGCCATAAAGAAAGCTGAGCGCCGAAAAATTGATGCTTTTGAACTGTGGTGTTGGAGAAGATTCTTGAGAGTTCCTTGGACTGAAAGGAGATCCAATCAGTCCTGCCTAAAGGAAACCAATCCTGAATATTCATTGGAAGGATTGATGCTGAAGTTGAAACTCCAATACTTTGGCCACCTGATGTGAAGAACTGACTCATTTGAAAAGACACTGATGCTGGGAAAGATTGAAAGCAGGAGGAGAAGGGGACGACAGAGGATGAGACGGTTGGATGGCATCACCGACTCAATGGACATGAGTTTTAGTAAACTCTGGGAGTTGGTGATGGACAGGGAGGCCTGCATGCCAAGGTCCACGGGGTCACAGAGTCAGACACAGCTGAATGACTGAACTGAACAGAATCTGGCTATGCAGATATTTGTTAGCTTGGAGAAAAACAGCCACTAGTTGGTGACTATGGGGCTTCCCTGGTAGTTCAGACAGTAAAAAATCTGCCTGCAATGCAGGAGACCTGGGTTTAATCCCTGGGTTGGGAATATCCCCTGGAGAAGGGAATGGCAGTCCACTCCAGTATTCTTTGCCTGGAGAATTCCATGGACAGACCATAGGGTTGCAAATAGCTGGACATGACTGAGCGACTTTCACTCATTCATAATGAAAGTACCCATGGATGACTGGTGTTAATGACTCAGTGGATAGCCAAAATGGACTTTCTAAATGTGTAAGGAACAGTCATGCACACAAAATCTTACAGAAGTGAAGTGACCTTGATATGCTGGATTGGAAACAAAATTGGATTCTTCATTAATAAGCAACATCACAGACTTGCTAATGACCTCAAGCAAATCATTCTAACCCCACAATAATATGTCCTTATCTGTACAACAGAATGGTTATATCTGCCACTAATATATCACAGAGAAGTTGACTTTTTAAAAAATCAATTATTTTACAAGGGGGAAACTTTCAGTATAAGATTTTTGCATCAGGTCACTGACTAGTCAAAAATATATTATGATGATTAATCTTATCTTTCAATTTGGCTAGATTATAGGGAACAGTTGCTTAGTCAAACACTAATCTAGACATTTGGTAAAAGTATTTTTAATACATGATTAACATTTACAATAAATTGCTTTAAGTAAAGCATAAGTGGGTGGGCCTCATGTAATCAGATGAAAGCCTGAAGAGCAAAGACTGTTTCCTGAAGAAGAAAGAATTCTGCTTTCAGACTGTGTTTCTACCCTTCAAAGTCAAGGCTACAGCACCAGATTTTACTTCCGTTTTCCAGCCTGCCAGCTTGCCCTATGGATTTGAGACTTGGCAGCAGTCATAATCATATGATCTTCAAATCTCTCTAGATATAAATACATATATAGATATAACCTATTATCCTGTTGATGTTACTTCTGTATTTTGAGTTCTTTGCAAAGATATTTTTAACTCACAGTACTCTAAAGTTGTTTATTATCTTTTCCCCCTGATTTTATTAAGTGCTCTGCTTATGATGTTTATTTCAGTGATCAGCAATTATTAGGAATATACCTAGTTCAAAAGAAAGTAAATAAAAATGAAACATTAATTTTTATACATCTATGAATCAAATTTGAAATTCACAGAAACTCACAGGAAATAGTGAGTACTTTATCATTTAGACAGAGAAGATTTAATCATGTATTAGAAGATAATATCCAAATGAATAAATTTTATTTTTGGCAAGTAAAATATTCCATAAAGTTTTGAAATAAAAAGTAATTTCCATTTTCTATTGAACAATGCCACATATCTAGTTGAAGATTTATATTACTGATGTCTCAAATGAACTAGCAAGTCTTTTGTTCACTCAAATATTTGCATCAGCTTGATCAACTTTACTTTCAGCTCAATTCTTCTTTGATTTAGCATATGAAAGGAAAATATCTTTTTATTTGATTTAAATGAATTTAAATTTGAAAGAATTTATTTCCTTTTGTTCTTTAGACTTGAAAAACTCTGAGATGAGTTTTATTTGAGTCAAAATTACTCATTCATTCATTCATTTAAAATCTTAATATTAGGGATTTCTCTGGCTGTCCAGAGGCTAAGACTCTGCACTCCCAATGCAGAGGTCCTGGATTCAATCCCTGGTCATGGAACTAGATCACACGTTACAATTAAGAATTCATATGCTACAACTAAAGAGCCTGCAGTCCACAATTAAGTATAGCTAGGTTTTAAATAAAAATAAATATTAAATAAATAAAATCAAACAAATTTAAAAACTTAATAAGTATCTATTGCAAGTATTGGATCTAGAGGATTTTAAATACCAAGAGTGGGATCAAAAGTCCTAAGATGTGGTTACTACCCTATAATGCTTATCTTCCCCTTGAGGAGACACTGCACACTTGTAGTCTAATGACCAAGGAAGCTGCGTCTAGTTAAATCTCATGATAAGATGTAGTATCAGTAAGTGCTACAGTAACTTGGAGAAGAAATTAATGCATATTTAGTATGAGAAACAGAAAAGTATCCCCTGGCACCCAGGAGCTTGCCTGGTATTATCAGGCTTTAGTTCTATTATGAGTTATCTTTGCACTCACAGTAATGCATTGATGACCTCTTGCCAAATATAAACAATTTCACAGAACGTTAACAGCAGACAAGGCCACCCTACATGACTGTGATAGATCAAGACAAAACCAAACCCACTCTGCAAGCATGCCTAAACACAGGCAAAACATGAACATTGTCCAAACCACAAAAGTGACAAAACATTCCCTATCTGGCCAATATGAGTAACTATGATTTCCCCTCTCCTTCTTTTCTTTAACAATTTATTAAAGAAAGCAGGTGTTTGTCCTGTAGAGCTTCCCATGATAGTTACCCTAAAAAGAGTGACTGTTGCTGCTTTACTGATTTCAATGGTAGGCTTGAGCTAGCCTAACTTCTTCCTAGAGAAGATTTATTAAGATAGTCAACCATAGCCCAAATCTTGTAAGTCTTTTCTAATGCCTTCGTTTCCCTTGCTGCTAAGGTAATTAACCCAAATTGTTAGCTAATAACAATTAATGCAATAACGTATATAACACAGTACAAATGTGTTTATGGTGGTCTTTGGCTAGAGAGCATTAGAAATTAAACTCAAGAAAATGAGGAAATGTGAGACTGAACTTCACAGATCTTCAACACGTGCCATGGAAGTGTAAACAGGAATGACAGGATATATTAGCAACAAAATTTGGAAAAAATAAATCATAACCATGGGCTTCAACAGGGCATGTGGGCCTATTCTGAGTGGACAATCAATTTCTGAAACTCACAGCACATGTGAGTTTCAGAAAAGGTAAAATGTATACCTAGGCCAGAGGCTTGAAACAGCAAGTCTCCCAGGTAGCGAAAGTGCCACAGATAGAAGCCCAGGATGGACAAGAGCCTCTGGGCCTCTTGAGGTTACTAAAAGTAAGACGTTGTGAGAAGCAAGTAATGTTAGTTATTAATAATTTACCAATGGTGAGGAAAACTGATGAGTGGGTTGCTTGGGAACTAGTCTATGAGCTGGTACTAAAGAAATCAATGAAAAGAGATGTGGAAGTGAGGGGAGAACAGTGAGAACAGAAGCATGTAAGAAGCAGTTGCTTAAATAAATAGCAGCTTTGATGGTTAACTTCATGTGTTAATTTAACTGGGACATGGGGTGCCCAGATTAAACTTATTTCTGGGTATGTTTTTGAGGGTGTTTCAGATGAGATTACACTTTGTGTTTGTTGTTGTTGTTTTGCTTTTCAAAAAAATATTTATTTTCCCCAGCAGCACTAGTGGTAAAGAATCCACTTGCCAGTGCAGGAGATGCAAGAGGTGTGGGTTCGATCCCTGGAGTGGGAAGATTCCCTGGATGAGGGCATGGCAACCCACTCCAGTATTCTTGCCAGAAATAATCCCATGGACCAAGGAGCCTGGTGGGCTGTAATCCCTTGAGTAATAAAGAATCAGACACAACTGAGCAATTGATCACACACACACAAACACACACGCACACACATCTATTGGCTATGTCGGATTGTCGTTGTGGCACACAGGATCTCTTGTTGCACATGCGGGCTTCTCTCCATTGTGGAGCGCTGGCTCAGTAGTTGGGTTCAGCATGTGGGATCCTAGCTCCCCAACTAGCAATCAAAGATGCATCTCTTGCGTTGGAAGGTAGATTCTTATCCACTGGGCCACCAGGAAAGTCCTGAGAATAGAATCTGAATTGGCGATTCAGTAAGCTAGTATGTCCTCCCCAGTGTGGATGGGCATCATCGACTCCACTGAGAGCTTGCAGAGAACGAAAGCAGAGGAAGGGAGGACATGACCCTTCCTGCCAGCCTGTTTGAGCTTCTCCTGCTCCTGGGCTGGGATTTACACCATTGGCTTTCCTGGGTCTCCAGCTTGCAGACTGCAGCTCATGGGATTTCTCAGCCTTTATAATCATGTAAGCCAATTTCTCATAATAAATCTCTTCCTGTACATAGCCCCTTGGTTCTGTTTCTCTGGAGAGCCCTGACTAAAGCAAAAGCCTTGCTTATTTCTCTTTAGATCCTCAGGCTTCTCATCTTTAAATACAGATAATCTCTATCTTCCTGTGATATGAAGATTAAATATATACAGTAGACTTTCAAAAGTATGTTCATTTAATTATTCATCCACTCATGTTTGTGTTTAACAAATATTTATTAAACCCTGATTGTGGATCAGATTTTGTGCTCAGTAGGTAAAGGAACAACTGTGAAATAGCTTTGGGTTTGAACCACCTCTTTTTCCCACTGCCACTGTACTCCTTTACCTAAACTCCTAAATGATTACCATCCATCTTAACTGGTTTTCTTGCCTTTCATATCTTTACCTGCCCCTAGCCATTTCCAATGTTCTGATGCCAAAACAAAGTGTCAGCCATTATTTCCCAGTTTGAACCCTTTAGAAGGTTCCCTCTTGCCACACACACACACAAAATACAAATTCCTTGGCACAACATTTAGAACTTTCCACAATTTCTCTCCAATCTATTTTTCTAATCTTATTTCACTACTGTCCTTGCATGGGACTCTTGTGAAATTAAACATAGCTTCCAAATATGTCACAAACTTTCTGGCCTCATATCTTATATGATTTTCTTTGCTTGGACTGTTCTCCCCTAGATTTGAATGTTCAGATTCTACCCATCTGTTACATGAAATTGTTCTCAAGTTCTTCATTTCTAATTAAGTCCTTCCTCCCTACACTATAATATATATATTATATATATATAAGAATATATATAAATAATATATAAATACATATATATCCAAATATATATATATATATGTATCAGAAAGATCATTCTTGTTTCAGTGTTTCAGTGAGGAGACCACATTGCAGAGGTTAGACTTCTTCTTTGAGTTTCATTGGTATATCATGCTTTAGACAACACAGAATTTACACTTGCTTTTCTGTCTACCTAGAGCCCTCTTGCACTTGTTTTCACAGTAATTAACTCTGATTTTGGGCTTCCTTAGTAGCTCAGTTGGTAAAGAATCCACCTGCAATGCAGGAGACCCCGGTTGGATTCCTGGGCCAGGAAGATCCACTGGAGAAGGGAAAGGCTACCCACTCTAGTATTCTGGCATGAAGAATTCCATGGGGTCCCAAAGAGCAAAATGCGATGGAGTGACTTTCACTTTTCACTTTCACTTTCAAATCTGCTCTGCTCCAAATCTCAACTTATTCTTCAATTTCTTGAGGAAAACCTTTGTTCACCCTGCTAAATCAAATCCTTCTATTATCACTCTTACTGTGGTTATAACATTTGTCATAGTTTTTCAGGTGGTTATTTGTTTAAAATCCACTTTCCAAAAAAAAAAAAGTCTACCTTTCATAAAAAGAGACTATGCCTGGCTTTGTTAACAACTGTATGCTGAGTACCTAGCAATGCATCCTTATATGGTTCTTCATAAATAGTTGTTGAAAGAACTAAAAAAAAGTAATCATAAATGAATTCTATAGCAAAAAAAGGCACACCAAAATCTTCTAGGGCATGCTCTGGGTCAATAGAATTTCTACATTTAAAATATAATGTTATTTGATGCTTATAATTATTAACCAGACCTACAGATAGATTCTGAATCAAAGAAAGATTCGATATATTTTCATTTATTTAAAAGCCCCTAGATTGGTCATTTGGAGAAGGCAATGGCACCCACTCCAGTACTCTTGCCTGGAAAACCCCATAGATGGAGGAGCCTGGTAGACTGCAGTCCATGGGGTCGCAAAGAGTCAGACACAACTGAGCGACTTCACTTTCACTTCTCACTTTCATGCATTGGAGAAGGAACTGGCAACCCACTCCAGTGTTCTTGCCTGGAGAATCCCAAGGATGTGGGAGCCTGGTAGGGGGTCGCACAGAGTCGGACACGACTGAAGCGATTTAGTAGCAGCAGCAGCAGATTGGTCATATGTTCCAATATTTCTAAGTTAAATGTAACATATGAAATATTATCATATTTTAAAAGCATTTTCAATATTGAAATTGAAATAAAGATACTGTCTGTAATTTTAAATAAATATTGCCAACTGATCTTCACAATATATGTCAAGTTCAACCACTTCTTACTTTCTCTTGTGCATCTATTTTAATCCAAATCTCTACTCTTGCCTGGATTTCAGTTGAATTAACTAATCATCCTGTTTTCACTCCATTCTCCTGAAAGTCTAGATCCCACTCAGTAGCATCTCTCAGAATATAGATCAGGTTTATCTTCTCCTGTTCTCAACTACTCTGTGCAAGTCATCTATTGCTGCAAAACAGATAACCTAACCGCTGCTGCTGCTAAGTCGCATCAGTCGTATCCGACTCTGTGCGACCTCATAGATGGCACCCAACAGGCTCCTCCGTCCCTGGGATTCTCCAGGCAAGAATACTGGAGTGGGTTGCCATTTCGAGGTATAAAGTAGCTACCATTTTATTTTGCTCAGAAATTGTACTATTTGCTTCCCAGTGAGCCTCAGCTGTGAGGCTGGAAGTGGCTGGAACAATTCTGCTAGGGCCATATGCCTGGGGCCTTGATTTTTCTCCATCTAATGTCTGCTGAGGCTGGATTAACCCAGACGACTTCTTCACTCATGTCTGGAAGCTAGGCTGGAATGGGTGGAACAGCTAGGGCTGGCTGACACCTTCCTATGTTCCTCTTCCCATAGAGCTCTCTGCATGATTAGTTTGAACTTTCTAACAACCTGGTGATTCCGGAGCTGTCAGACTCCTTATATAGCAGCTGGTAGATTCCAAGGTAGCCAGGCTTCTGAGCAGAAGCCTCAAGGCTTCTCATGACCTGTTTTTGTTTCCAAATATCACCTCTGCTGCATTCTATTTAAAAAGTCACTGTGACCAGCCCAGATTCAAGGGGAGGGAATTAGAGATCTCTCAATGGAGGGATTAGCAAACAATTTGGGGCCATTTTTAGTTGACTACACTTCTCATTTTACTCAGAGTCCTTACTTTTCAAGGTTGTTTGATGCCCTGTGCCACCCATTTGCTGTTACTTTTCCAGTCCCATGCTTTATTAATCTTCCCCTTGTTATCCTCCTACCTGTTTCTCAAATGCACCAGTTATGTTCCTATCGAAGGCCCTGTCATTTCAGTTTTTTACTCATGGCTATTTCCTCTGCCTGGAGTTCTTGTCCCCAGATAACTGTAGAGCTTACTGCATGCTTCATTCAAGTGTCCACATACATGCTGTCATCTCTACAGAGGGCATCCTTGACCGCTTTTGTCACTCCATTCTCCAACTCTTGATTTTTCTGCATTGCACTTATCTATCATAGTATACTTGTTCTTCTGTATTTTGTATATTTCACTCTCTAGTGTGTAATTTTCAGGAGCACAAACCCCCTTTTTATCGCTGTAGCCACAGAGCCTAGAGTAGTGCCTGATATTTACTAAATGCTCAGTGAATACCTTTTTTCACAAAATAAATGAGTGACTGTTAAAACCAGTGGTCAATCTGATTAATAAAATCCTACCTCTATAGAGTATATACAAAGGGGCTTCCCTGGTAGCTCAATCAGTGAAGAAACTGCCTGCAATGCAGGAGACCAGATTAAATCCCCAGGTCAGGAAGATGCCTTGGAAGGAGAACCCCATGGACAGAGGACCCTAGCGGGCTATAGTCCATGGGGTCCAAGAGTCAGACACGACTTAGTGACTAAACCACCACTATAGAGTATATACTGATTTATCTTTCAGTTATTACATATCTGTTGTAACTGAGACTATTAAGAGTTGGGAATAAAAGTGCCATTCTCAAGAGGCCAGTTGGAGCTGACACCAAATCAGAACTGGTCCCAAACAGACACATGTCTTGGTTCTTTTTTTAAATTTAATTTTAATTTTATATTGGGGCATAATTGATTTATAATGTTGTATTAGGTTCAAGTGTACAGCAAATGATGCATTTATACATATATCCATTTAAAAAAATCCTTTCTCATCTAAGTTATTAAAGAATATTGAGTAGAGTTTCCTATGCTATACAGTAGGTCCTTGTTGATTATATATTTTATAAACAATAGTGTGTAATTGTTAATCCCAAACTCCTAATTTATCTCTCCCCCACTACTTTTCTCCTTTGGTAACCATAAGTTTGTTTTCAAAGTGCATTAATCTGTTTCTCTTTTGTAAATAAGTTCATGTATGTCATCCTTTTAGATTCCTCATATAAGTGATATCACATATTTGTCTTTCTCTGACTTACTTCACTTAGTATGGGAATCTCTAAACAATTCATGTTGCTGCAAATGGCATTATTTCATTCTATTTTACAGCTGAGTAATATTCCATAGTATATTGCATCACATCTTCTGCACCCATTTCTTTAGGTTGCTTCCATGTCCTGACCATTGTAAATAACGGTGGTATGAACATTGGGTACGTGTATCTTTCTGAATAATGTTTTTCTCTGGATATATGCCCAGGAGTGGGATTTCTGGATCATATGGAGTTCTATTTTTAGTTGTTGTTTTTTTAACGAATTTCCATACTGTTCTCTATAATGGCTATACCAATTTACTCTCCCACCAAGAGTATAGGAGTGTTCTCTTTTCTTCACATCCTTCCACTATTTATTGTTTGTAGAGGTTTTTGATGATGGCCATTCTGACCAATGTGAGGTAATTACTCAACTGTAACTTTGATTTGCATTTCTCTACTGATGTTGTGCATCATCAGAATAGACATGTGGCCTGATTCTTTATCTGGTTCATTTAGAGAATATAAAATGCACTCTAATCAAGACAAATATAAAAGATTAAAAGTCAATATATTTTAGAAGGATAGATGTCTTAAGGCATAATTATTCATGATATTAACAAAGAAAAAGATTTAATATACAGGAAAATCACTAATGATATGAGCCATTTTTATAAAATGTACAGCTATAAGGAGTAAGTGGAGAGTGAAAAAGTTGGCTTAAAGCTCAACATTTAGAAAATGAAAATCATGGCATCTGGTCCCATCACTTCATGAGAAATAGATGGGGAAACAGTGGAAACAGTGTCAGACTTTATTTTGGGGGATTCCAAAATCACTGCAGATGGTGACTATAGCCATGAAATTAAAAGACGCTTACTCCTTGGAAGAAAAGTTATGACCAACCTGGATAGTATATTTAAAAGCAGAAATATTACTTTGACAACAAAGGTCTGTCTAGTCAAGGCTATGGTTTTTCCAGTGCTCATGTATGGATGTGAGAGTTGGACTGTGAAGAAAACTGAGCGCTGAAGAACTGATGCTTTTGAACTGTGGTTTTGGAGAAGACTCTTGAGAGTCCCTTGGACTGCAAGGGGATCCAACCAGTCCATTCTGAAGGAGATCAGCCCTGGGATTTCTTTGGAAGGAATGATGCTGAAGTTGAAACTCCAGTACTTTGGTCACCTCATGCGAAGAGTTGACTCACTAGAAGAGACTCTGATAGTGGGAGGGATTGGGGGCAGGAGGAGAAGGGCACGACAGAGGATGAGATGGCTGGATGGCATCACGGACTCGATGGACGTGAGTCTGAGTGAACTCCCAGAGTTGGTGATGAACAGGGAGGCCTGGCGTGCTGCGATTCATGGGGTCGCAAAGAGTCGGACACGACTGAGCGACTGAACTGAACTGAACTGATAAGGAGTAAGCTTGGTGATTGCTACATTAAAGAGTGTTCTTCAGAATATGATTCTAAAATACATTTAGAGTGCTGATTTTTAGAATGACTTTCAATTGTGACTCATCTTATTGGCTATTATTATTGCCTTTTAAATAACCACTTATATAGGCTAGAGTAATTATTTTGTGCAAGATCTGTAGTGAAGAAGTTTGATTCATTTTCACTTACTATTTACTTTTCTGTGTTTTCTGTATTACAAAAATACCTCTGAAAGAGTTATTGTACAATAATCATTTGAGTCTTGTATTTGGCCCTGTATTAACATTGGGAAGGCAATATTCTGTTTCTATTTGGCTGGAAAAACCCTTTTACCATTACTCTGCATGATATATTTAGCCCACATTGGACTGACCAGTCAGGAAATTGTTTATATAAATTCTCTGGTCTCTTGCCTGAAGAAAGGGATCAAATTGATTATCTGTGCATTGTATTATACTGCACTTCGGAGCGATGTCTACCAAAAATATATAGGCTATTAAATTCTGGGGTTACTTGCAATTGATGACCTCTAATGTTGATAATATTAATACAATAGATATGTCCATGTCATTGTATTATGCTTGGGATAAAATCTAAAACCTTTCCACTATAAACCAGTGCCCTGAAAAATATAATCTTTGGATCATCTGTCTTAGAATTAGCTGGAGTGTTTATTTCAAATGCCCTAATTCAGTTATACTGAATTAGAATCTCTGGGNTCATTGTATTATGCTTGGGATAAAATCTAAAACCTTTCCACTATAAACCAGTGCCCTGAAAAATATAATCTTTGGATCATCTGTCTTAGAATTAGCTGGAGTGTTTATTTCAAATGCCCTAATTCAGTTATACTGAATTAGAATCTCTGGGGGTAGGAGCCACAAGTTTACATTTTTACCACCTCCACCAGGCAATTAATCATGTACCATTAAAACTAATTTAATATATATTCTAAAAATCACTACTGCATGCCAATGTAGAGATGAGATGGGATAATTTCCCAATGAGATGGGAAATTATGTTCAAACAAGAAGAGAATAAATATTAGTTTAAAAGTCATTAACATCCATCATTTCTTCGTTTCTCAAGAAAACTTTTAAGTATGTCCTTGCCCCAAGACCTAAAAAAGACAGAGTGGGGGTCAAAGAGACAAGGAGAGGACAAGAAAGGGTATCATTTGTGGATTCTGATATTTGGTAGGACAATGCCCCCTGCCAGGTTGCAAATCTATTACAACATAGTGAACAGCATAACGTGTTGGGTCGAAGTCTTGACTTTGTAGTCACATCCTAAATTCAAATCCTGATTTTGTCATTTGCCTTTTAACTTCCCCTTTTGCACTTTCTAATTTATTTTTCATACAGGAGGCAGACTGATACTTTTAAAATATAAATAGGATAATAATCAGTATACCTTTTTACACAATCTTGGTATTTTCTCATCTCTCTTAAACTTATAAAAGCCAAACTCTCTTCTGTATATGGTAAGACCTACCGAATGATCTGTTTATTTCTTCAGTGCTATCCAAATTCTTTCTCCCATGGTTCACTATCTTCAACTCAAATCAAACTATTTTTATTCCTAGAAAATACACAGCTCTTTCCTGCCTTAGAAACTTTACACATCCTCTTTCTTCTGCCTGATATGCTCTACGGTAAATCTTTGTTTAGATTTTGCCCTTTTACCATCTTGTCTCAGCCTAAACATTATCTTCTTAGACAAGCCTTTGTTTATCATACTACATAAATAAATTCTTCTACCTGAGAAAACATATTTTCTGTAATTGTAGCCTAATTGCTTATCATGCTACATAAATAAATTCTTCCACATGAGAAAACATATTTTCTGTAAGTGTAGCCTAGTGAAATATAAAGTGATCAGTTCTGGAACCAGAGCACCTGCACTTAGAACTAAGATCTAAAAAATTTACTATGATTGTGCGCGTGTGCTCAGACATGTCTGACTCTTTGCAATCCCATCAACTGCAGCACGCCACACTCCTCTGTCCATGAAATTTTCCAGGTGAGAATACTGGACTGGGTTGCCAAGAGATCTTCCCAACCCAGGAATCAAACCAAAATCTCCTGCACTGGCAGGCAGATTTTTTACCACTGATTCTCCTGGGAAGCCCATTACTATGATTACTATTGTTATTATCAATGTGTCACAATACATCCTCAACTTGTATTTACATATTAGCTATATTTATTTGCTTATTAACTCTTAGTGTAAGCTTTCTTCACCACAATAAGCTCCATAGAAGCACATTTTGGCTTAGGTTTGTTCACTGCTCTAAATTCTGTTCCTGGCTAAAGACTTGGTTGATGCTCTCAAAATAGTTCTTAAAGGAAGGAAGGAATGAAAGGAAAGGGGATTTAAGTGGTAGCTTCTGTTGGGGTTATTAGTCTATCTAGTACCAGTGCTATAAAATTCCGTGTCATGTTATATTTGACTGAGTTTGAAGTTCTACCTACACCTAAATGGGCTCCTGGAACATAGTGCTTTAATCATCTGGTACTGATGATTAAGTGCCAGGATATCGAGCACTTATCCAGGATACTGGGATATCCCAAGATATTGGACAGATAGTTACTTAATCAGTGCTTATTATTTGCAACAACATGCATGGACCTAAAGGGCATTATGCCTAGTGAAACAAGTCAGACTAAGATAAATTCTCTATTTTTCACCTATATGTGGAATCAAAAAAACAACAAACAAATATAACAAAACAGAAATGGACTCACAGACATACAGAACAAACTAGCAGTTCCCAGTAGGGAGAGGGAAGAGGGGGAGGTCAAGGTAGGGGCAGGGGATTAAGATATACAAACTACTATGAATAAAATAGATGAGCAACAAGAATATATTGTATAGCACAGGGAAATATAGCCATTATTTTGTAATAACTTTAAATGGAGTATAATCTATAAAAACATTGAATCACTATGTTTTACATCTGAAAGTAATATAATATTATAAATATTATAAATCATATATTNTGGTTTTTCCTGTGGTCATGTATGGATGTGAGAGTTGGACTGTGAAGAAAGCTGAGCCCTGAAGACTTGATGCTTTTGAACTGTGGTGTTGGAGAAGATTCTTGAGAGTCCCTTGGACCTGTCTCTTATACACATCTAGATGTGTATAAGAGACAGTTTTACATCTGAAAGTAATATAATATTATAAATATTATAAATCATATATTTAAAATATATGTATGTTAATATATATTATAAATCATATATAAATAAATAATATTATAAATATTAAACAAAATATTTTTAAAAATTCAGTGTCCATTGGGTCAAGTTGCTCAAAGAATAATGGAAGTGAGAGGGTTGCAGCCAGCAGAAAGAAGGTTTGCCCTTTTATCCACATATAAAGAATAATCATGTTTTCCTAGAAATAAAATCAGACTACTAGAAAAATGAGGCAGTGAAAAGGAAGCATGCAAAGGAATAGATACCAATACATTTTGCGGGATTTTAAATTAGAAAAGATTCAACAGCTGATAAGTATGAACACAGTTACAGACAAATATATTATTAGATCATGTAAAAGTGTGAATTTTATAATTATTCACCATCAAGTGATGTGGATAATAGTAAAAATATTACTATTACAGAAGGATTTAAAACAGCAAGAACAGGTTACTATTACTAACTTGTTCTCACTAGCAGTTTCGCATTTAGTTAAATTATCAGTTAAGCCATGAGATCAAAACTTTCCATCTTTCTGTGATTCAGCTCTCATATTAAGTATTTGCCGAATCTTGTTCTTTTGACATGCTGAAAGCTTCCTCAACTATCCTTCCCTTTTTCTTGGCTCAGTCAGGTCCTCCTTACCTTTTTCCAGGGCCTTTTAAAGTTCTCCTTTCCTTTGGTCTCCCACCCTCTTTAATCTGTAGCGCTCTCTTCTACGGCATCACATTACCACTAGACTCCACACATGATGCCAGCGCCTCCCTCTCCATCATCCTAGGTCACTGTTCATTACCTATGAAATACGTGCCAACCATGAACCTCACTTTCCTCATCTATTCCCTATCACAACATCTTTGCAATCCACTCACCCTCTGCTCTATCCCATTTTGCCTTTCTAAGACAGTGCTTGGTGCTTTTTGTGCTTTGTAGTTTTTGTTATTATTTTCCCTCTGCCTGGAATTTTCATCTTTCCAAAGTCCAGCTGTCAAAAGCACATCTATCCTTTGAGACTCAAATATTACTTTTCACTCCTGCCTTGTCAAGATTCCTCCAGTCAGAATAACTCTTCTCCCTTCCATGTTTCTGTACTACTTAACAACCTCACTGTCTATCACATAACACAGGTAACTTTGTATAGCTCCTCTACTTGATTATAAGCTAGATAGAAACCATATATTATTTAGCTTGCAATAATCCACAGTACTCAGTAAAGTGCTCCGCACATAAATACTGATCTGTTGGTCAACAAGTTCTATTTAAGCTGTAGTAATTCAATCCAATGTAATCATCTGAATAACACTTTTAGAACCAACATTCCAAAACTTATAAAATACTGGGACATGTGTACTATTATTTCAAAGTCAAGACAGGACATTCTTCCCATGATTCAGAAGATCATATCATTAGAATAGAATAGTGGTTTGGGAATGGAGAAAATGAATATACTTTGATTTTATGTTTCCTTATTTATTCAACAAATTCTTATTAAGTGCCTATGATATGCTAGGGATAGGAAATACAATAGGAAATACACATGAAAATAGCCTCTGCCCTCAGAGGTCTGTAGTCCAATGAAGGAAAAAGAAAAGTAAAAGTGAAAGTTGGTCAGTTGTGTCCAATTCCTTGCAACCCATGGACTGTAAAGTCCATGGAATTCTCCAGGCCAGAATACTGGAGTGGGTAGCCTATCCCTTTTCCAGGGGATCTTCCCAAGCCAGGGATCAAACCCAGGTCTTCACACTGTAGGCCGATTCCTTACCAGCTGAATCACAAGGGAAGCCCAAGAATGTTGGAGTGGGTCGCCTATCCCTTCTCCAGCAGATCTGCCTGACCCAGGAATCGAACCAGAGTCTCCTGCGTTGCAGGCAGATTCTTTACCAACTGAGCTATTAGGGAAGCCCTGATAGCCCTGATAAGGGAAAAATGCATCAATCAAATAATAACATAATTAAATCAAATAACCCATATCGTAAATATACAAATGTGGAAAGTTTTAAAACCTTAGGTACTTGGTATTATGAATAGATACAGTCAGAGTGGGGCATACACTTCTGCATTGGAGGTGATAACTGGGGTGTTGAACTGATGTCCAACAGATAAAAAGGACTAAACTAGTCAAGAGATAAGGCTAAGTCTGAGGGAAAAGCATACACAAACTATAGCAGAAGAGAGCTCTGAAGGAAGCAGAAGAAGGCAAGCTTGAGTGGAGAAAGGTATAGAGAAATCCAGGCATACGGGAAGGGGACCACGCTTGGAGCGCCATGTCCTGGTTTTGGTCTTTATTTTTAAAGTATAAGAAAGCCTCTAGAATGCTTTGGGAAGAAAAAATGTGGGATAGGGTGAAGGAAATGAGAACAACTTAATTTAAATTTTAGAAAAGAATTTTGAATTTTAGAAGAAGACTTCTCAAAGATCCATTTTAGATATTTGATTTTCAAAATGGAGCTGGTTCTGGCTTGAGATCCACTATTCATTTCTAGGGAATCTTCCCAACCCAAGGATCAAACCCAGGTCCCTTGCACTGCAGATTCTTTACTGTCCTAGAAAAAGTATGGAAGTACTCTGGAAGATTTGTGTAAGGAAGGTGAATGCTGTTGAAGGTCAACATGGGATGAAGTATGAGTTTTAAAGTAGAATTAAGAGACCAAAAAAAAATTTTTTTTAGTTATTGCTGTTGTTGTTGTTTAGGTGCTAAGTTGTGTCTGACTCTTTGCGACCCCATGAACTGCAGTGCACCGGGCTTCCCTTTCCTTCTCTTGGGTAGGGAAATTTATAATAAAAATTTCTTCTATATTAAAAACCTTTTTTTTACTTTGAAATGATTTCAGACTTACATAAAAGTTGGGGGGAAAAAACAGTTCAAAAAGTCCCCATTTACCTTCACCCAGTTCGCCTTTAGAGATCATATATTGTCTCCTCAAATTTCCATTTGTCATCCATCTGTGGACCTTCCCTACAACAGTTATGTTTGCCTAATGATGACTTTCCCTTTTTTCATTCTTTCTGTATTTATTAACTGGGATGCTTCTGTAAATAGCTTTTCCGTTTCCTCTGCTTTCTTTCTCACTGTCAAAGAAAAAAGCTACAATGGAAGAGAACCATTACTCCTAAAATTTGCTGTCTACTTTTGGTGAGGCCTCATGGTATATTTAAGTTTAGACTCTTGGAGATCCTCTTATTATTGAAATTGGTACTCGGTCACGGTCAGATTGAATGCTCATAACTTGCTATGAGACAAGGTCTCATAACTTGCTTTGTGGGTGACAAGCATGCTATGGTACTCACAGAGACTTAATCAGCATTTACAGATGATATCTGACAAGTAGATACTGAGTTTGAAATACAGATTAAATAGCAAAGACGTACTTAGAATTAACACATAACATTTAAGTGACCTTTCTCAGGTGTAATCATTTGGAGAGGCAAATAATTTCCCTCTTGCTACAATACTAATAATGGGCTTACTTGTGAAAATATGCTTTTGCTCTTCTACTCAGATTTCATGTCTATACCCTATTTATGTTTGTTGAATTATGAAATCAGTGAATGGGTCAAATATTTGATCTATATATAAAATGATAGCTAGTGTTCTGCATTTAAAATTTTAATATGTTTTTTTTTTTTACTTATACCATTGCCAAAGAGGTAAAAAGCTATTGCTGTCTTCAAATTACAGATGAGAAATCAGGTACAGTAATTAATTGACTTGCCTGAATTTAGGCTCCTTGTTCCTTCCACTGGGCCATTATGTGAACTTATCATCACATTTATTCTCTAGCTCATTGCGTCAACGATTTTAACAGACAGCCTACATAACGGTTTAATTTGTCCTAAAGCACTGAACAGTTGCACTCATCTCACATGCTATTAAAGTAATGCTCAAAATTCTCCAAGCCAGGCTTCAGCAATA
>SJYX01013068.1:159241-213097 GCA_006410675.1 Oreotragus oreotragus | reverse complement strand
TATGGTTTTTCCTGTGGTCATGTATGGATGTGAGAGTTGGACTGTGAAGAAAGCTGAGCCCTGAAGACTTGATGCTTTTGAACTGTGGTGTTGGAGAAGACTCTTGAGAGTCCCTTGGACTGCAAGGAGATCCAACCAGTCCATTCTAAAGAAGATCAGTCCTGAGTATTCATTGGAAGGACTGATGCTAAAGTTGAAACTCCAATACTTTGGACACCTGATGTGAAGAGTTGACTCATTGGAAAAGACCCTGATGCTAGGAAGGATTAGGGGCAGGAGGAGAAGGGGATGACAGAAGATGAGATGGCTGGATGGCATCACCAACTCAATGGACATGAGTATGAGTAAACTCCGGGAGTTGGTGATGGACAGGGAGGCCTGGCGTGCTTGACTCATGGGGTCACAAAGAGTCGGACACAACTGAGCGACTGAACTGAACTGAAAGCATTTGCACTTATACTAGGACCATGCTTTTCTACTGACCCAAGTCATGAAGAAAATCAAGCTGGCTTTGTTCAACACTACCAAGTGCTACAAATCCAGATCCCCAAGCTCTTCTGGGGTCTGCAAATGTCCTGTGTCGTTGAGGGTGGAGGGGATGTTTAGAGTCACAGCCGTCTTATACTTGGGGTGCTCTGTGGATCATGTGCTGGCTTCTTCTGTTGAGGAACGCTCTCATTAGGAACTAATAAAAGAATTGTTAGCTTAAGCCTAACGTGTGGGGTCTGAAGTGCCCATGGGAGTGGAAAATAGGCCATTGATCAATACTGATGCTGCTATGTCCTCACTCCCAGTCACCCCAGACTCCTCCATTTCCTTATTTCCTCTCTGATTTTCAGTCTGGCAGAAGTGGAGTAGGGGACATTTGTTTCTTACTCTTGGGATTTTATGATTCACCTACCAGAAGCCCTTTGCATTTCCTCAGGGTATAAGCTTTGAGATTCAAAGTCAGGAAAAAACTCCTCTCCTCCTTCTACCTTTTAACTGTCGTGTTTTTTTAGCTTCAAAATGAAAACAGAATGATTTGGCTGCCCAAACAGAGGAAAGGTCTGAAAGTTAAAGGAAAACACAAGAGGAAATCTGCTAATATTTCATGAGAATTCACTGTCCAAATACTACTATCTTACTGACTTTCTGCAAGACAGGCCAGGAGAGATGACACCACCAAAAGTAAAATGAATAGATCATCTGTTGTGTGACCACATTGAAAGGAATTTTACAACTCTGAAGGAAAGATTTGGGAATGAAATAATGGTACCTACACAGGAAACGAAACAGACAAAATATAAGGTAATTAGTACTATAGGAATACAAAGTATGTAGCTCAACTATAAAGTATTTACATGATAAAACTGTTATAAACACTGAATACTAATTAAGCCAAGGTTGTGATATACATAAAGTCACAGGCTGGGGAGTAATTTGGTGGAAGGTGAGTCAAGTAGAAAAAAAAAAAAGTTGCTCAGTCGTGTCCAACTCTTTGAGACCCCATAGACTGTAGCCTACCAGGCTCCTCCATCCATGGGATTCTCCAGGTAAGAATACCAGAGTGGGTTGCCAGTTCCTTCTCCAGGGAATCTTCCCTGACCCAGGGATCGAACTGAGGTCTCTCGCATTGCAGGCAGATGCTTTACCCTCTGAACCACCAGGGAAGCCCAAGGCAAGTAGAAAAGACAGACTCTAAACCTTCTGTGGATAAAAGTCAGCAGATAATGTCCAAAATAAAATCATTGACAAGTATCAATATATGCATGTTATTTCATAACACATAGGTGTAATAAATGTCCAGTGTGACTGCTGACACAGCAGAATAAGTTTTCCCCAGGAATAAGAAGAGGCAAAACCAGGAACTTTGGTTTTTCATAATAAGCTTTGTAATTTTTTAAACTATAGGCATTTGATCTTCACTAAAAATTAGTTTTAAAAGTATTTCAAGTATAAACTGAATAACTGATAGAATCTGAGCTAGCCATAGTTTTGCAGTCTCTTAATCTTTTGTTTTCTTGAAACAAAAGTAATATATGTACTTGAAATGAAATGAAAAATTAGAGAAAAGTATAACTTGGAAAGTGCAAGACTCTTGGAATTCCACACCACTCAGAGAACGCCAGTGCAGCCAGTTTAATGGGTAATTCCTGCAAAGAAATTGTTTACCCAAAAAAACAATCATACTGTGGAAACTCTGCAACTACCTTCTTTATTCTCTAAAAGATCTTCAACATCCTTTTATATCAGTGTTTATGGTTTTAATGGATATATAATATTTCATATTTGGGTACATATCACACACAAAATATGCCATTGTCTGATCTACTAGAGTGTATTAAATTATTTGTCTGTTGACTTTTCCCATTCTTCAACAGTATTTAAATGACTATTCCATACATATTTGTTGCTGTTTAGTTGCTAAGTCGTGTCTGGCTCATTTGCAAACCCATGGACTATAGCCCAAAAGGCTCCTCTGTCCATGGGATTTCCCAGGCATGAATACTGGAGTGGGTTGCTATTTCCTTCTCCAGGGGATCTTCCCCTGTTCAGGGACTGAACCCATGTCTCCTGCAACAGCAGGCAGATTCTTTACCACTAAGCCACCCAGGAAAGCTCATACGTATATTTCTGTGTAATTCTAAAAGTGCTTCAGGGGTAGAAATTTTTTAAGTGAAAAAAATAGCTCAAAAGATATGAGCACTTTACATTTTAATGGACATTGCTAAATAGTCCTTCAAAATCAGTTTGGGATAGTTGCACCAACACTGGATATGATTGCCCATTATATTTATGCTATGGGTCTTTATATAAGACACTAGTAGAAAATTAAGAATTTTTATTTATGATGCTAGGGACTCAGCTGTGTCCAGAATTTGTATATTTAAAACCTAATTTTCCATGTGATTATATTTTAAAAAGGGGCGTATGAAGAGGTGGTAAGAGTTAAATGAGGTCATAAGAACAGGGCCTGATCTGAAAGGGCTGGTGTCACCAGGGCTGTTTCTCTGCCATGGATACACTGAGAACGTATACATCTGACAAGCCTTGTAGAGAGTTCTCACCAGAAACCAATTTTGTTGACCTTGGTCTTGGATTGTCTAGCCTCTAGAACCATAAGAAAGTAAATTGCTGGTATTTAAAACATAGAGTGTGTGTGTTTTTTGTTTTTTGGGTTTTTTTGTTATGCCAATCCAAGCAGACCAACAGATATGGCATTTCACTTAAAACGCGTATCAGTGTGGTACCACTATCTCCAGTTTACAGATGAGAAAACTAAGACTTTCCCAGGTCAGAGAGGTTTTAAGTGGTGCTACAGGCAGTAGACTGTAGTTCCTTTGATTTATAGTCATGTAATCCTTTTCACTAGAGAAGAGTAGTCTTGTTTATTATAATTCCAGCTTACCCAGTAACTTCTACTATTGGAAACCTACTGAAATCATAAAATGATTGAGGTGGAAAGTTCTTTGGAGATTATCTAGTGCAGCAAAGGAAGTGACGCCCTGAAAGACAGAGTAATTGACCCAAGATCACACAGCTAGCTAATGGAAAAACTGGGATTGAAATTCAATTTAACTTCAGTTTAGTGTTCTCTAATTCTGACACAGTCATATTTCAGTTACATTTTTTTAATGTACAAATTATTCCTTGCTATGGAAAAATCCATAAATATAGTTATTTTGCAGTTCACAGACTATCTTATAAAATAGAGGTTGCCCTTTAAAATCCCAACTGGATTTATTTTGATTCCCTTTGATAAATTGCTGTAGTACATAATGGCTAATACTTGTTTCAATTAAAAAAAACACACACACACACAGTCAGGACTATATTTTTTTATATATGGTTGTATTACAAGACTTAGGGGGCTTACCTGGTGGCTCAGTGGTAAAGAATCTGTCTGCAATGCAGGAGACCCTGGTTTGATCCCTGGGTCAGAAAGATCCCGTGGAAAAGGGAATGGCAACCCACTCCAGTATTCTTGCCTGGAGAATTCCATGGACAGAGGAGCCTGGTGGGCTACAGTTCATGGGGTCGCAAAGAGTCAGGCATGACTTCACTACTAATACTTTCATTATTACAGGGCTTAGTTCATTCAGGGACTGAGGGCTTCCACATCTCATTTCCATGCTAATTAAGACATTAATTTCTTCAGTCTTTGGATATGTGCAACAGGAGATGAGAGTTGCATCTGCTTCCTGTGTATCAGGGATGAAGCCCAATATTCAGAAAGCAATAGACTAATTTTCTGGTGATGGAAATCCCCACCAGGACAAAAAAGAAAGAGTCTCCATTGGGAGTCAGAAATGCTCAAAATTAGCAAAATAAGAATTACTTTTTGAAAATAATTATCTTCCTCTACAAAGTGGTATTGTTGCTGCTGCCGTTGTTGAAGTCTCTTTTTGACCCCATGGACTGTAGCCCACCAGGTTCCTCTGTCCATCGGAATTTTCAGACAAGAATACTCAAGTGGGCTGTCATTTTCTTCTCCAGGGTATCTTCCTGACCTAGGGATCAAACCCAAGTCTCCTACATTGGCAGGAGGATTCTTTACCACTGAGCCATCATGGAAGCCCTATAGATTTCTTTAAATTATTATTTTATTTTTCCAAACTTAATTTTCACATTTAGACTATCAGAGTTGAATTGAAATGGCAAAGAGAAGCCGATCACTTCAAGTCTTTCCTACGTCCCTGCAGTATAGAGCATTCAGTAGCTTGGTGATTCAGTGGAATATATGGCATACAACGGTGGTATTAGGAGCAGAACTAAAAGTAACATTGATTCACTGAATGTTTCCAAGAATTCAGTAGAACTTTGGACTAGAAACAGCCTGAAGACATCTGACTCATGTTTTTTACAGTGTCCAGGAGAAAAACTGAGCTTTTAAAAAATCTTTTTACAATAACATAAGTATTTACTCAATCAACAAAGAGTTGCACTTATATTTAGTGAAGTAAACACAATCATAATATTACTTTTAGTAACATTATCCACAGGAAGCTGATTATCAAACTATTTCATTGTTCAAAATGCAATGCTTTTCTCCACTCAGAAGAGCATACAACAGAAGAAAGACAACAGGAAGCAAGAGAGTGAAGGGAAGAGAGTCGGAAACCCTCCCTGCACATCACAGTCACTTGTCTGGGAGCGAGCTTTTACAAAACACAGGTACACATAGTCCCCAGAGATTCTGATTAAACTGGTGCAGATTGAGACTAGGCATGAATCTCATGCTCAGCTTAGGTTGAAAACTGTTATCATATCGGAATGAACAAACAGACATGAAGGCATATAAAATATCTCAATGACCTTGGGAGAATTGCAGAGAATAGGCACCTCTGTTATCTTAGGAGTGGCATTGTTCTAAGGACAGGGTATCCTGTCCCCAAAGAGAGATGACGATGATCTCGGAGTCTTGAAAAGGAAACAGTTGGTTGTACTGTCTGCTTGTTTTCTGAGCTTGAGCAAGGTACTTAGTTTGTGCTTCAATTTTCTCATTTGAAGAATAGGAATTGTAATACTATCTGCCTTATCAGGCTATCATTAGGATAAAATGACATCACATAAATGGTTTTGCTCAGTGTCTAATACAAAGTAAATTCTCAGTGCATGTTATGTATCCCACTGGGGAAAGTAAGGAGATCAATTTCTTTGCCTTTTAAGTACTTATGAGCCAAAATATTTACCAAAATTAAAGGCTCAACCAAACCGCAGTACATATATTATAGAATAAGAAAAGCGAGTAGAAGTGGCCATCTAATGATGAAGCCCGAATCACAAGTGTGCTCAGATTGCAGCAGAATCCCTCATGCAAGCCATGGCAGAGAGTGTGGATGGTGCAATAATGACCTTTCTAAGAGAAAGAGTAGCTAGAGCAAATGTGTGCACGTGTGTGATGTTACTGCTGTGGTCTAAGTTGAGAAAACTTAAGCAGATCTATAGAGTGAAAGGAAAGAGCCAAATGGTAGTGGGGAACCCGAAGATGAGAGGTATTTGATGGACCAAGGACCTTGAAGCTGCAGGAACTCCTGTGGCAGGACCAGCCTCTGACGGAGCAGAGCACAGTCCCCCACGGAAGTGGAAGGAAAAGAGCATTAGAGCTGTAAAAGCAGACAAATGCGTAGGCAGGGCAGGTGAGTGAGCTGAGTGAGCTGAGTTCTCCCTTGGTGGCCCTTCTTTTCTCTGTGAAATAGGAGCTGAGGTATTCTGCAGAGGTTGGAATGGGAGGAAAGGAAGGGAGCAGGGGAGCTTTCAATAGCTGCTGGGGAGATCCCCAGAGCCCCAAAGTATCCCTTACTGCAATAAGTCATTTAGATGGTATTCCTGATTTGTCTTCTTGGAAGATTCTTGAAAATTTGCAGCCATTCAGAGATAATTAGTTTTCCAAATAGATCCCACACTGGGAGAACCAATATTGCATTCTTTTAATGCAGGCTTTTATAAATAGCAATAAAACATTCTGCCATCTAACCATAAAGAAGAGATGACATAAAGTCCTCTGTTCATTGAAACAGGAGATGTTATCTTCTAAAATATCTAATGTTATCTGCAAAATATTGTTGCTTTCATACATTGTGAGTTCCTTCTAAATAACTGTCTTTTGGTTGGGGAAGCAGAAGTTAAAAGCTACAGTTTTTAAAACCAAGATTTTATTTCTGTTTCTAAATAATTAAACTTGTTTCTCTTTCGAAGTGGAACAAGATTTTTTAAAAGGAAAACAAACTACACAAGAAATACAAAAATAGAAAAGTCAAAAATGTTAAAAAAAAAAAAAAGCCACCAACTTTTGCCATTTTTCTGACTTAACTCTTAGTAAAAAAAAAAAAAGACATGTATTTCATGTAGTTTGAGCTAATGAATAAAAGGTCAAAGAGCCAAGGAAAAATAATAAAAAGAAGCATAAAAACAATTGAGAGAGATGAAGAAAGCATTGGAGCAAACCACTTTGCAGATAGAATTTATGCTGAAGGCCACAGGCAAGCCAGAACTGGAAAATATAGTTGAAAGCCTAAAAGGTACAGTGATAAGAAAACGTAGCAAAGGCCATGAAACAGCCCTTCAGGGGTCTAATCTCAAGTGCCTGAGAAGATTAGAGCTTTAACAAATAGCACACTAGTTCCAAAGACAGCCCAAACAAAATGAAAGTAGTTGCCTCCAAAAGGAATCAGAGACTCACCCGATCTGGGGGAAAAAAAAGAAAATTATAATAAATTATAATAAGAATGAATAATAATTGCTTTTTTATGTATCAGTACTGAGTATCTCTCTAATATCTGTTGCTACATTTTCCATTCATGTCATTATGGAATTCAATTCATCTCAATAGAAATATCTACATTACTTGAACCCAGGCTGTGAGAATATATAGAGGTATACATAGATACGTGTATGTGCCCTCAATCCCTCAGTTTTTTCAATTCTTTGTGGCCCCGTGGACTGCAGCCTGCCAGGCTCCTCCGTCCATGGGATTCTCCAGGCAAGAAACTGGAGTGGGTTGCCATTTCCTCCTCCAGGGGATCTTCCTGACCCAGAGACTGAACCTGTGTCTGTTGACACAGGCAGATTGTTGAGCACCAGCTCCACCTGGGAAGCCCATATACACATGTATGCATGCATGCTAAGTCACCTTGGTCACATCTGATTCTTTGCATATGAGAGGTACCAATTCCTTATTTTGTTGTTGTTGTTTCATGTAAAGGATCTCTACATAATAATCCATTAGTAGATTGTATTATTGTTCAAACTGATGGGCTGCCACTCCCTGCAGGTGGATCATACTTTCTCACGACACTGATTTCAGGTTTTACCATATGGCCTGCTCTGTCCAGTGAGATGAGAGCAAAAGTGATGTGTACCTGTGCAGAAAGGAGTTAACGTAGCAGGCCTGAGGTCATTAGGCTTAGGAAGGGCCACTTTCAAGGCTGGCACTTGGTTGATGTTGGAGAGCTTGGTTTCAGAAAGGTTCCCATCATTCTCTGGTAAAAAGAGCTCACTGTACCTAAACTACTGGCACAAACAGTGTGGCTTATGGAGTCCAAAACTGAGGTATGTGCTAGGCACAGCGAGCCTATGTGACTATCCTCCAATCAAATCCTTGGGTGGTGAGTCTCTAATGAGCTTCCCGGACAAACAACACTTCAGATATCTTTGTACAATTTGATGCTGGAAGAACTAAACCCACCTGTGTGACTCCACTGGGAGAGAATTCTTGGATACATGTGCCTAATACTCTCCACAATTTGCATCATGCACTTTTTCCTTTGCTGATTTTGCTTCATTTTCTTTCATGGTAGTAAATCACCACATGAGTACACGCTGTGGGTTTAGTGAGTCCTTCTAGTGAACCACTATATCTAGGGGTGCTCTCGGGGACCCCAGACACAGTGTCACCTCCACGAAGTCCTTCACGGCTTTTTCTCCTCTCCCAAGACAAGTGTCACTGCTCCAGCTAGAGGTGGCTCTGCCTTCTGGGTCTCAGACGGCAGATGACATGACAGAGGCAGAGCCAACCTAAAACTGACTGACATGAGGCTTTAAGATTTTGGAGTTTCCATTTACCCAACCACACCTAACCTTTTCTAACTGATCTATAATTCCAGCAATATATTTGCACAGTCCTTTCTTGCTCCCAAACCTTGTCTTACATAAGTTACTTTGACCATCCCAAAACCATAGTAGTGACATTTGTGTGCTAGAGACCAACGGGGTCCTTATCTTTTTCCCCAATAACATACGACATTAGGCAAACAAATCTCTACTCAATTTGAAGCAGAGTTGCACAGAGTTGCCTGTGTAAGCAGAGGAATAGCAAATTAGTCACTGCGGTCTGGAACACTCATAGTTACAACTTTCTATCTGAGGGTCCTATTGCTCTTTATTATTTTTAGTTTTGGCCTTTTGTTTTTTTTCTGTCCACCGCACCTTAATAGGCAGAGGTGTGTTCCCAGGCCTCTGATTGTCCATCAGTTTAATCTGTTCTGGTTGTTAAGTTTCTTTGAGATGATCTTGCAAAGCTACTAAATTAGATATGATTTATGTCACATAGTTTATACTTTAAATCATACTGAATCAAACATAAATCTCAAATTTACCAGAACTCAATTTATTAATTATCTATCGAAAGTGAAAGTCACTCAGTCATGTCTGATTCTTTTCAACCACATGGACTATAGCCCGCCAGGCTCCTCTGTCCATGGAATTCTCCAGGCAAGAATACTGGAGTAGGCTTCCATTTCCTTCTCCAGTGGATCTTCTCGACCCAGGGATCCAGCCCGGTTCTCCTGCATTGCAGGCAGACTCTTCACCATCTGAGCCACTATATATTTCTGTAATAACACATTACTCCAAAATATACTGGCTTAGAATAAGAATGACGATTCATTATCTCATACAACTTCAGTTCATCAGGAATTCAGGAAAATCTTAACTGAGTAGTTCTGGCTCAGAAAACTAATCAGTTTGCAGTCAAGATTTTGACCAAGGCTTCCGTCCTCATCAGGCTTGACTAGGACTGGAAGCTCTGTTTTTATGGTGGCTTGTTTGCAAGGTTGATAAGTTAATGCTGTCTATTGCCAAGTTCCTCACCACATGTGTTCCCCCATAGGGCTGCTGGAGCATCCCCAAGATGTGACAGCTGGCTCCCTCTAGTGAGTAATCCAAGAGAAAATAGAAATCTACAACACTTTTTATCACTTTACCCTGGAAGCCATAAATCATCACTTCTACCACGTTTTATTCATTAGAAGTCCGTAACTAAGTCTAGCTCACATTCAAAAGGAGAGAGATTAGACTCAACCTTCAGAAAAAAAGAGTATCAAAGAATCTGTGAACATATGTTTAAAACCATCACATCCATGTAGGTCATTATTGCTGCTCATCAGTATGTTCAGTTCTTCCTGACTTTGGGCACACTGAAAACAGTGAATTAATTTCCTGCTCCCTCACGTTGGGTGGGGCCATGTGACTAGATCTGGCCAATGGGTTGTAAGTAGACTATTCAGTAAATACTTTTGGAAAACTGGCTCTTTATTTGGAAAAAGATAAGTCATTCTTCACATCACTTCCAAAAATAAAATGCAGATGAGTTAAAGAAAGTAAAGAAGAAAATCAGTAATGTGAAAACTTTCAAAGAAAATTTATAGTATTTGATGATACTGGAGAAGAATTTCTTCTTCCATATGCTTGTGTTTCAAGACACAAATATATAAAATTTATCTTCAACAAAAGACTTAACCAACAAACTGAAAGGTAAGAAACAAGTTGGAAGAGGACATATGTAACCCATGTAATCAGCAAAGAATCCAGAACATATATAGAAGTCATAGAAAAACCATGCAGAAAAAATAATGGATCAGTAAGCAAATAAATAAATAAACAATGATACAATAAGACAAGTCACAGAAGAGGAGATGAGTGATGTTCAATGTCACTAGTTAACTAGGAAAATGCAAAATGAACTACAATGAGATACCATTTGGCACACGTCATGTTGCAAAAATTAAATCTGAGAGCAGAAACTCTTAACCAGGTAGTGCAACTGCTGGTGCAAATGTTAATTAGTACAAGCATGATGAAGTGCAATAGAACAAAAGCCAATAAAATTTAAAATATAGTATACAACCCAGAAGTTCCACATCTATTTCCGCCTTCTTGACCTTGGAGAAGCCCAGGGAACATGTGCACAAGGAGACACTGTGAAGATGCTTCCTGAAGCACTGTTTAGAATAGTAAGAACCTGGAAAGAGCTTGACAGTTTCTCAAATGTAAAATGGAATATTATGCAGCAGTTAAAATAAATGAAGCAGATCTCCATTTACCAGCATGGCAAATGTACCACGTTGGTAAAAATCTCAAAAGTCAATAATGAGTGAAAAAGAAATTTGCAAAATGGCATGCATAATATGATCTGATTTATATAAATTTCAAAACATGTAAAACAATGATTTTATTCATTAGAAGTCCGTAACTAAGTCTAGCTCACATTCAAAAGGAGAGAGATTAGACTCAACCTTCAGAAAAAAAGAGTATCAAAGAATCTGTGAACATATGTTTAAAACCATCACATCCATGTAGGTCATTATTGCTGCTCATCAGTATGTTCAGTTCTTCCTGACTTTGGGCACACTGAAAACAGTGAATTAATTTCCTGCTCCCTCATGTTGGGTGGGGCCATGTGACTAGATCTGGCCAATGGGTTGTAAGTAGACTATTCAGTAAATACTTTTGGAAAACTGGCTCTTTATTTGGAAAAAGATAAGTCATTCTTCACATCACTTCCAAAAATAAAATGCAGATGAGTTAAAGAAAGTAAAGAAGAAAATCAGTAATGTGAAAACTTTCAAAGAAAATTTATAGTATTTGATGATACTGGAGAAGAATTTCTTCTTCCATATGCTTGTGTTTCAAGACACAAATATATAAAATTTATCTTCAACAAAAGACTTAACCAACAAACTGAAAGGTAAGAAACAAGTTGGAAGAGGACATATGTAACCCATGTAATCAGCAAAGAATCCAGAACATATATAGAAGTCATAGAAAAACCATGCAGAAAAAATAATGGATCAGTAAGCAAATAAATAAATAAACAATGATACAATAAGACAAGTCACAGAAGAGGAGATGAGTGATGTTCAATGTCACTAGTTAACTAGGAAAATGCAAAATGAACTACAATGAGATACCATTTGGCACACGTCATGTTGCAAAAATTAAATCTGAGAGCAGAAACTCTTAACCAGGTAGTGCAACTGCTGGTGCAAATGTTAATTAGTACAAGCATGATGAAGTGCAATAGAACAAAAGCCAATAAAATTTAAAATATAGTATACAACCCAGAAGTTCCACATCTATTTCCGCCTTCTTGACCTTGGAGAAGCCCAGGGAACATGTGCACAAGGAGACACTGTGAAGATGCTTCCTGAAGCACTGTTTAGAATAGTAAGAACCTGGAAAGAGCTTGACAGTTTCTCAAATGTAAAATGGAATATTATGCAGCAGTTAAAATAAATGAAGCAGATCTCCATTTACCAGCATGGCAAATGTACCACGTTGGTAAAAATCTCAAAAGTCAATAATGAGTGAAAAAGAAATTTGCAAAATGGCATGCATAATATGATCTGATTTATATAAATTTCAAAACATGTAAAACAATGCCACATAGTGTTATTGAATAAAGAAATCAGAAGAAAAGATTAAAAACCCTGTGTGCATTTCAAGATTGAGTTTACTTGGGGAAAAAAAACAGGCAAAGGGACTGGGGAGTAGAAGAGGGGTAGTTTGCTGTATCAGGCATTTTTTTTCTATTTTCTAGAAAGAGATGTGAAGCAGACATAGAAAAATATTACCATTAGCTTAATACTTGTTACTGAATGCATATTATTGCTGTTTTCCATAACTTCCAGTGTGTTTGAAGAAATTTCAAATTTGAACACTAAAATTTTGTTTTAAGAAAACCACTGGACTAGATTATCTCAGTTTCTTATTATATTAAAATTTGTGATTCTAATGGGTACAGGGATAATCCATAAATCATGATGAGTGACATAAGATTCTAGGCTTTAAAAATCAACCTGTATTAGCAACTCCTGTAAGATGAATTCTGTATATGACATACCAAAGCCACAGTCCCTGGAGCAAGACTTACTGATGCCTCTGGCCCCAGGAAAGTCTACATGCTACCCAAAGTTCTGTCACTTTACAACAGGTTACTGCAATTATTTCATTTCTGGAAAATATCTTTCAAAACATTTATCTGTATATTCTCAAAAGGAGTAAAATGGTTTGCACTCTACTGAGTGTTTCCAACTGATAGAAAAAAAAGTTTGTTTCAAAAGAAATAGGTTCAAGGTATTCAATTTCCTCTTTCGCAAAAAACCAATCCAATCGCATTTGAATTTATTAAGAATGAAAAACACACATAAATCTCCATCGTGTCCTAATTTCCAAAGAAGGTTTTGAGAAGAGTGGAAAATATATGAATTATACTTTGATTATAACTGTCACTTCCTGGATACAGCTGGATTACAAAAAATTGTGAAATTGCTTAAATTAAAAAAAAAAAAATCCAAACATTCTAGTTTTGCTGACAACAGAAAAGTCTAACTTTTTCCCACAGGAAAGAATCTTATTATGTTTCTAACCACATTTGGGGCTGGATGGGTCTGAATAGTGTAGATAAGACTCCAATGTTCCAGATGCTTATCCTGAATAAATCTCCAAACTTTGAAGAGACTGCCTGAAAGTTAATCTTTTTCAGCTTTGAGCTTGAGATGGCCAATAATGAACAATAAAATAGAAAGTTGATCCATTTTCCAGTCTTTTCTATCATTATAGTACAATATCAAGAGCAACATTAATTTAATCCACAGTGTTTCGGCACTGGGTCCAACTGCATATGTACGAATGAGTATGTGTATGTGAAGTATTGTTTAAAAATATCTTCTCCATCCAAGGACTAAGAATTAGTCCCTCTCAATAACAGAGGAGGTTTGCAAGTCGCCACACTATGGACTGTGTTTTGGATTTTGATTAAAAAAAAAAATCAGGACAAAAATTACTGAATTATGCTAGTCGTAAATTGTCCATTCTAATTTGTCAAGATTATTTCTTTAAACCACTTTCTTCTGTTTGTCTATCTTTCATTCATTCAATAACACATCAGTTTCTGAGTACCTACTCTGAGCATATTCTATACAAGGCATTCCACAGTCAAGCCTACGAAATTATAAAGCAATATGTCATTTTCTGTTTTCCTTATCAGTTAAGCTGTAAGAAATTTAAGTCACAAAATTCTTAGTGAAAGGTATGATTTCAGTCCTATTTTCTGATCCCTGGTAATACTGGTGGTGATGATTTTCTATCACTGCAGTCAATATACAGCCAGTAACTCAGCAAAATTAGACAGAATGTGACTACAAGAGGAAATCAAAATGATTTGTGAAGCAAGAATTTATCACATTTTCCAGGAAAAACCACACTGTACCCTGAAATGAAAACCATTAGAAGAAAAATGCATTTCATTAGCCTGGTTTTCTAAGGATGATTGGGTTATAAAACTAGTTTGCCTTGTTTTAATCCTGTCCTCCACCCTCTGTCATATATCCTCACATTGTTTATGAGTGTTTCATGATTGTCTTGGAATCTTTATGAGAAGGGAGAAAAAGAAAACACAAAACATTTTTTTAGAATATTGTTAGACAGAATGGATTATTATATCAGACCCTTCACCTATTTTCTTTCCCTAGGAAATTTCAACAGAAACCCCAACCTCTACTTACCTCACAAACACACCTTCTGTAGTTACACAATGACTATATGAGTCCATGTTCAGGACCATATGATGGTATTAATTCTCAGACTGTCACTACACTCATGACACAAACAGTGGAAGATGGAACATTTACGTGTCTGTGTGGGCGTGCATGTGTGTGTCAGCACGTGGGTTTCCATGCCATGCATGCAGAGAGAAAGAGACAGAAAAAAGAGAGAAAGAGTGGAAAACAGGAAAACAAAAAGTAAGAGGGGAAACTACTTGAAAGAAAATAAAATAGCAGAAATCCTTCTTGAATCACTATAGGCCGATTAAAATTTATGATAGAAATTTCACCATGAGGTAAAAAGAGAAAGAGCTGGAAACGACTCTTTTTTTTAAAAAAACAAACAAACTGAACAGAAAAAGAACTGGTGATTCTTGTTAACATGGCAATAGTTTTGCAACTATCAATAAAGTTAAAATTCTATCAACAAAGCTGTCTGAGAGATGAACTGTATGGTTTGGAATGACAACACTGCCAACACTGTGGAGGGGTTCGGTGTGTTCTCCTCCCACAGCCCAAGGTAATTAGTCCTCTGTATCCTCAGTTCTTTATCCAAGGGTTCAACTATGGGATTGAAAATATTTTAAAAAATTTTTTCAAAAAGTTCCCCAAAGCAAAACTTGAACATGTTACAAGCCCAGCAACTATTTAGATAGCATTTACAGTGTAGCAGGTGTTACAAATAATCTAGAAATGATTTAAAGTATACGGGAAGATGTGTGTAGGTTATGTGCAAATACTAAGTCACTTTACATAATGGACTTAAGCCTCAGAGGATTTTGGTATCCATAGGGATGTCCTGGAACCAGTCCCTGGCAGATACCAAGGGGTGACTATATTTTAAGGTTATATTCACAGATATCTGAAGTCTATACATGCTCTGATTTCTGATTCTAATATACCAGAACAATGAAATTAAAAAATCCAGAATCTGCAAGTTAAAAGGGAATACACACCCTGGTGGGAAAACTATAGAATAACTAATACTGAATTTGGTAAAACTATTAGCTTCCATTGGAAAAGACCCTGATGATGGGAAAGATTGAGGTCAAGAGGAGAAGGGAGCAACAGAGGATGAGATAACTGGATGGCATCACCAACTCAATGGACATGAGTTTGAGCAAACTCTGAGAAACAGTGAAGGACAAGGAAGCCTGGTGTGCTGCTGTCCATGGGGTTGCAAAGAGTCAGACATAACTGAGGGACTGAATAACAATTAGCCTTTGAGACTGAGAATGCACTACCATCCAGGCCCAAAAACAAGCTACTAAAGGTTGAATACAAACAAACTCACCTTGGATTATCAATAAAGAATTTTTATATTTTAGATGATAGGGAAACTATTGTATGTGTGTATATTTATATATGTGTGAGAAATATATAAAGGACATGTAATGTATTCTTTTAGTGATATTGTACTGGTGATCTTTGGGAGGTGAAATGTGATCCTGTGGGTTTTTTTTTTTTTTTTTTAAATTTNGAAACTATTGTATGTGTGTATATTTATATATGTGTGAGAAATATATAAAGGACATGTAATGTATTCTTTTAGTGATATTGTACTGGTGATCTTTGGGAGGTGAAATGTGATCCTGTGGGTTTTTTTTTTTTTTTAATTTACTGCAATGTGTATGTATTGCTTTGTAGTATTAAAATGTTATGAAAAATAAAAATGAAATAGCAAAGTCATAAAAAAGAGATAAGAAGAAGGTAGTGGAGCACACTCAAAGGAAACAAGACACAAGAAAATAATACGAACAGAATAGTTTGATTTTAAATCAACAGATATTTATGTATTTTGAGGAGAAAACAGAATTACAAAACCCAAAAAGAAAACTCAAGAAATAATTGAACAAGCCATGTAAAACTGAGGGATGGTAAGCTTTGTAATGTTAAATAAATTATAGATACAGAATGTAATGATACCAGTGTTGTGAAGTCAAATTAAAAGTTATAATCTAACTAACAAGGCTTAGGAAGTAAGCTCCAGAAAACAGGAGGATAAAGCCCTGAGATTTCTTCATCTTTCATGGGGTGGAGTCAGTAGCTTCTAACTGTGGATTATGAAGTAATAGTAACTTAAGGATGTTTAAATGTATAAATATGCTTCAAGGAAAAGAAAAATAATAAAAATATAGATAAGCAAAGAAAGGTTGATAATACCCCCAAATTACTTTAGAAAATTATAATATAATCAGAATTTTTGTAATATAATTAAAGCAATACTCAGTAGAAATTTGTACCATGTTATTCAAGACTAAATACTAAAAATAAGTTAATAAAGGTAAATCAATACAGAAAAAAAATTGAAAGTAAAAGTAATTTTTTTCTATAATATAAATGAAACAAGAGAAATCATGAGCAAAACAAGAAGAATTCTTAGAGCAGTGGAGAAAACAACATGAAAACAGGTAACAGCCAGCAAATCTAAAAAAAAAAAAGGAAGAAATTACAAAATTACAAAGTTAAAAATAAGAAATGGAAAATGATTAGCAAAAATACTTTGTAAAATTCTTCCTATAAATTTGACATATCTGAATAAACTAAATATTATTTCTAAACAATTTTAGAAAAATATTGGTAAAATTAACTCAAGAAAGCTAAAATTGACTAATTAGTTTTCAAATCTGATTATATTCTGATGAGTCTGATAAGAACTTGCCTTCTAGGGAGAAGAGTCCAGAATGTTTTAAAAAATCAAAAAAGTTGAATATATCTGTGAATGGGAGAGATCATTTCAATGTAATTTACAATGTTTCACATATAACTAGTAAAAAACATCTCAAAATACTCTTTCCCAAGGCAGCATAATGTCAACACTCAATCTCAATAAAAGAGTCCACAAAAAGGACAACAGATCAATCTCATTTATAATGAAAACAATGAAAAATATTCCAAGTAAAACTTAGCAAATACATTTCAGTAGCACATTTAAAGATCAACACACCATAAACAAGTAAGCAGGTTTTATTCAGAAACATAAGCATGATCTATGGAAATCTATCATCGGAAACCATTTAATAATAATTCATCATTATAGGTAAATTCAAAACAAGTTATCATTTCTGTAGATAATAAAAATACTATTTAGTAAAATTCAAAAATTTCTGGCTACATTTGGAAGGGAGCCTTTAATAATTGTTATACAATAGATAACAGATTTACTAAGCAAAACATCTTTTAATGGTTAAACATCAACAGCTTACCCATCAGGTTAAGAAAAAGTTAAAAATATTTTTAGTATTATTCAACATTGTTCTGAAAGTACCAATCAATTCAATTATCTAAAAGGGAAAAGGTAAGAGTTTTAGAGGAAAGGAGTAGCAAAACTATCTGTAGATGACATAACTGTTATCTGAACAACCCTAGAGAATCAAAAGAAAGAAAACAAGAATGAATGAAAGAGAGAGGGGGTGGGGGAAAAAAAGAAAGAGTGAAAGATACAGCAAGAGAGGGGGAAAGGAAGGCAGCAGGAAAAGGGGAAGGGAGAAAGGGAGGCAGGGAGCAAAGAAACTACAAGATATTTCAGTTAGTTGTTACAAAATCGGTATCCTAAAAATCCAGCTGCTTTCCTGTATAAAAACTATAACCATTTCAAAAATAGCAGTGTAAGACAAGATCCTATTTGCCAACACCAATACTCATGTAGACCCAAATATTCATGTACAACTTGGTAATAAAAGAAGAAATGGATAGGGAACCTCACAATTTTCTTAAAAGTCATAAAAATATGAACTACTGGAAATACATATGGACTCGGTTTTAAATATTCAATAATGAGCTGACTCATTAGAAAAGACGCTGATGCTGGAAAAGGTGAGGGCAGGAAGAGAAGGGGGTGACAGAGGAGGAGAAGGTTGGATGGTATCACTGACTCAATGGACATGAGTTTGAGCAAGTTCCAGGAGATAGTGAAGGACAGAGGAACCCACAGGTGTGCTGCAGTCCATGGGGTTGCAAAACGTCAGACACAACTTAGCAACTGAACAACAAATAAATATTACAGTTTTCTATAAATTAACCTAAATACATGGTGTGATAACATTTTTTTGGTAAAGAGACAAACTATTTTTCAACTTTAATTGCTGAAAGACATTATGCTAAGTGAAGTAAGCTGGACACAAAAGAACAATATCATATGATCTCACTTATATGTGAAATCTAAAAAAGTTGATTCATAGAAGCACAGTCAAACAATGATCGCCAGAAGCAGGGAGGTGGGGGGAAAGGAAGATATTGATCAAAGGGTACAGAGTTATAAGTTGTGCAGGATGAATAAATTCTAAAGCTTTAATGTGCAGCATGGTAACTAGTTAATAATACCACATTATTTACTGAAAATATGCTAAAAGAGTAGATATCAGGTACTTTCACCACAAGTTGAAAAAGTGTTAATCTCTTAGCATGTCCAACTCTTTGCCACCCCATGGACTATAGCCCACCAGGCTCCTCTGTCTGGAATTCTCCACATACACATACACACACAAAATTATAACTATGTAAGCAGACTGATATGTTAATTAGTTTCACTGTACTAATCATTATTGTGGCTTCCCTCATAGCTCAGTCAGTAAAGAATCTGCCTGCAATGCAGGAGACCTGGGTTTGATCCCTGGGTCAGGAAGATCCCCTGGAGAAGGAAATGGCAATCCACTCCATTATTCTTGCCTGGAGAATCCCATGGACAGAGGAGCCTGGCAGGCTACAGTCCATGGGGTCACAAGAGTCGGATACAAGTTAGCAACTAAACCAATCAAGCAACCAACCATCATTATGCAATGGACATGAATTGGGCAAACTCTGGGAGATGGTGAAGGAGAGGAAGGCCTGGCGTGCTGCAGTCCATAGGGGTCACAAAAGAGTTGGACATAACTGGGAGATGGAACAAAGCAACAGTACTCATCTTACTATGCTGCTGCTGCTGCTGCTGCTAAGTCGCTTCAGGCAGGTCCGACTCTGTGCGACCCCATAGACCGCAGCCCACCAGGCTCCCCCGTCCCTGGGATTCTCCAGGCAAGGACACTGGAGTGGGTTGCCATTTCCTTCTCCAGGGGATCTTCCTGACCCAGGGATCAGGAAGGTAATGGAAAGGCAGTCAGGAAATGGTTGCCATTTCCTTCTCCAATACATGAAAGTGAAAAGTGAAAGTGAAGTCGCTAAGTCGTGTCCGACTCTTTGTGACCGATGGACTACAGCCTACCAGGCTCCTCTGTCCATGGGATTTTCCAGGCAAGAGTACTGGAGTGGGTTGCCATTGCCTTCTGCGCATCTTCCTATATACAATATCAATTTATAATGTGCAATGTATATAAAGACTTCATGTTGTATACTCCAAATACACACAATTTTTAGTTTGAAAATAAAATTTTAAATAAAGTTTAATTGGGGAAAAAAAATATATATATAGGAATAGCCAGAAAATTCTGAAAAAGAACAGTTATGAGAGGGCAGGGGAGGAAAGCAGAGGGAACTGTAGGTGGTAGCCAGATTATGGAGTGGTTACAAAGAGTCCTGAAATATAAACTAGTTAGCTTCAGTTAGCTTTTTAAAGAAAGAGTAAAGCTGAAGTCTTCCTTCACTCTTCATATGAAAATAAATTTCAACTAGTTTAAACGTTGAAGGAAAAATAATGAAATTACAACCATAATAAAGAATATATCCCAATTCTGCATAATTCTGAAGTTGAAAAACTCTTAATCAAGACTAGAAAATTCAGAGCCATTACAGAGAATGCTGGTAAATTCCCCTCATGAAAACTTAAAACTTTTGTGTGGCTAAAATCAAATAATATAAACAAAGACAAAGTAAAAAAAAAAAAATTGAGGGAGAATATTTGCAATATATTCAAAAGTAAAAGGCTAGTCTCCTTAAAATATAAAACTGCCCTAAAAATCTATAAGGTAAATACCCAAAATCCTTTAGAAAAATGTAGATTAATAAGCATTTCACTGAAAAATAAACACATATGGCTTATAAGCAGATGGAAGGATGCCCAATCCTTTTCATAAATAAATGTAAATTAAAGCAAAATAAAGATAGCAGTTTTTTGCTTCCAGATTGGCAATAGTTTGATAGTATACAATTTTGGCAGGGCTGTGAGGAAAAAGGCATTATCACACACTGGCAGTGGGTGTACACGGTGTCATAACTTCCTTAAAAGGCAGCTTGACAGTGTCTATGAAAACTAAAAGTTTGCATATCCTCCAACTCAGAAATTTGATCTTGAGGAATTTATCCTATATGTAGACTTTCACATGTGTGCAACTGCAAATGTATCTCCCAAAACACTGTGGAGCATAGTTTGTTTGCCATATTAAAAAATAAAACAATTAGGAACAACTGAAGTACCAATCCAGTTAGAGGGTTTCAGTTCAGTTCAGTCGCTCAGTCGTGTCCGACTCTTTGTGACCCCACGAATCGGAGCACGCCAGGCCTCCCTGTCCATCACCAACTCCCGGAGTTAGAAGGTTTAGTCAGTACTAATTCTGGGACTCCACTGCCTGGGCTATTATCTGGGTGGCTCCAAAATTTCCTAGCTCTGTGACTCTGAAGAAGCTTCTTAACCTCTCTGTGCCTTCATGTCCTCATCAGTAAGGTGATGTTAAAAGAAGTATCTATTTCATAGAATTGTTGTTGAGAATAAATGGGTTAATATATATTGAGTGCTTTTGATACAATATGTATCACATGGATATAAAAGTATACATGATATTTGTAATATTTTAACATTGTCATATTTTAATTATATTTGCAATAATATTTTAAAGTTATAAAAATTGTAATTATTTTAAATTGTCATATTTTAAAATTATTTTAAAACAATGTAAGTTCATTGTTTGTATGAAAAAATCTACAGGATATATTGTTACACTAAAAAAATATGAGAAAGAACAGAGCGCATGTTATGCTTGGAGGTATGTCCAAAGAGATATGTGTTCACATAAATCTCCAAAACAATATGTGAACATCTAAATGCATCCCACGCTTCTCACAGGATGCACAAGAACTGCTGAGGGTTGTTGCCCAAGGGGAAAGTGTTCACGATCTGAGGTCAGAAGCAGATATTTTAGTGTATACTTTTGCATGGCTTGACATTTTTACCTTGAAAGTGAAAGTGAAGTTGTTCGGTTGTGTCTGACTCTTTGCGACCCCGTGGACTGTAGCCCTCCAGGCTGTTCTGTCCATAGGATTCTACAGGCAAGAATACTGGAGTGGGTTGCCATTTCCTTCTCCAGGGGATCATCCCAACCCAGGGATCAAACCCAAGTCTCTCGCATTGCAGGCAGACGCTTTAACCTCTGAGCCACCAGGGAAGCCCTTGGAACTACATTAATTTTACAACTTAANAGGCAAGAATACTGGAGTGGGTTGCCATTTCCTTCTCCAGGGGATCATCCCAACCCAGGGATCAAACCCAAGTCTCTCGCATTGCAGGCAGACGCTTTAACCTCTGAGCCACCAGGGAAGCCCTTGGAACTACATTAATTTTACAACTTAAAAATCTAGGTTGTTATTTTTTAAAGAAATTGAAACAGAGAGCTAATTAAAGAGTTCCTCATATTAAATTATAGTTCTCAGCCTTATTCAAGAATAATGTTACAGTATGAAACCTCCTTCTTCTATCGGATGCCCTTCTGACTTATGATTACATGGGCCATCAAACTCCAGAAAACAGAGCAACTGGTGTAATGAAAACACCAAAGTGTTTTGTGACTATAGTGTTTTGTGATTAAAATGCTTTTCAGCGGAGATAACCCCCCCAAAATTCCAAGCTTGAAAATAGAAAGCAAGAATTCTCAGCACAAATCCTCAGTTCACTCAAACATCCTATAGTTGGTTCCTATATGCAATGCACAAATGTGCACAAATGACTTGTCTTTCCATAGACTTCCATTTTTACATATGATTAAAAGGCTATTTACTAGCAACCTTACATGAGCTATTAAAGTTTATTAAAACTTGAAATCATTTTAAGTTACATAAGTACAATTCTGTTAGCACTCAGTTCAACAGGGAAATGAAAATGAACAGGATGGGCAGGACACAACATCTATATTCATTTCTATTGCTGTGTAACAAAGACTCCTCCCCAAAAAACAATAGACATTTATTATTTCAGTTTCCATAGGTCAGGATTTTGGACACAGTCAAGCTGGATCCTCTGTTCAGGATGTCATAAGGCTACAGTTAAGGTGTCAGCTGGACAAAGTTCTCATCTGGAGCTTGGGCTCCTTTTCCAAGCTGATTCAGATTGTTGAAAAATGTGTTTCCTGGTGGTTGCATGATTAAGGTCTTGCTGGCGGTTGGCTGTGTACTGCTCCCAGCTCCTACAGGACTCCCTAGGTCCTTGCCTCAGGTCCTTCTCTGTACAGTGTCCCACTGTATTCAGCTTACCTCTTTCAGGCCAGCAGGAGAAACTCTCTAGTCTGCTAAGAAGTACACTTATTTTAACCTCACATGTGAAGAAAGCTGAGTCCTGAAGAATTGATGCTTTTGAACTGTGGTGTTGGAGAAGACTCTTGAGAGTCCCTTGGACTACAAGGAGATCCAACCAGTCCATTCTGAAGGAGATCAGCCCTGGGTGTTCTTTGGAAGGAATGATGCTGAAGCTGAAACTCCAGTACTTTGTTCACCTCATGCGAAGAGCTGACTCATTGGAAAAGACTCCGGTGCTGGGAGGGATTAGGGGCAGGAGAAGAAGGGGACGACAGAGGATGAGATGGCTGGATGGCATCACTGACTCAATGGACGTGAGTTTGAGTGAACTCCGGGAGATGGTGATGGACAGGGAGGTCTGGCGTGCTGTGATTCATGGGGTCTCAAAGAGTCGGACACGACTGAGTGACTGAACTGAACTGAACCACAGGAGTGACATTCCAGCACAGCTGTCATATATGTAACCTAATCTAACCAAGGAATTGACAACTCTCTGCCATATTCTGTTGGCCAGAAGGAACTACAGGTCCACTTGCTTTCAAGGAGAAGGATTAAAAGAAGCTGTGATTTCCCAAGGTCATTTAGGATGTGCCTGCCTTAGCATTCCACCTGAGAGGCCAGTCAGGAAAGTTTGAGAATTCTTACTATTAAAGATATTATAAGGAATAAAATAATTTACTGTGATACACTTAGAGATAAGTACATCAAGGATGTATATTGTCACTCTGCTTGTTTAACTTATATGCAGATTACATCATGTGAAGTGCCAGACTAGATGAATCATAAGCTGGAATTAAGATGGTCAAAAGAAATATCAATAACCTCAGATATGCAGATGACATTACTGTAATGGAAAAAAAGTGAAAAGGAACTAAAGAGCCTCTCAATGAGAGTGAAAGAGGAGAGAGAAAAGGCTGGCTTAAAACTCAATATTCAAAAAACTAAGATTGTGGCATCTAGTCCTATCACTTCATGGCAAATAGATGGAGGAAAAGTGGAAACAGTGACAGATTTTATTTTCTTGGGCTCCAAAATCATTGTGGATGGTGACTGCTGCCATGAAATTAAAAGATGCTCACACCTTGGAAGGAAAGCNTGGAGGAAAAGTGGAAACAGTGACAGATTTTATTTTCTTGGGCTCCAAAATCATTGTGGATGGTGACTGCTGCCATGAAATTAAAAGATGCTCACACCTTGGAAGGAAAGCTATGACCAATCTAGACAGCACATTAAAAAGCAGAGACATTACTTTGCTGACAAAGGTTCATATAGTCCAAACTATGGTTTTTCCAGTAGTCATGTACAGATGTGAGAGTTGGGCTATAAAGAAGGCTGAGCACCAAAAAACTGATGCTTTAGAACTGTGGTGCTGGAGAAAACTCTAGAGAGTCCCTTGGACAGCAAAGAGATCCAACCAGTCAGTCCTCAAGCCTGAATATTCATTGGAAGGACTGATGCTGAAGCTGAAGCTCCCATACTTTGGCCACCTGATACAAAGAGCCGACTCACTGGAAAAGACCCTGATGTTAGGAAAGATTGAGGGCAGGAGGAGAAGGGGTCGACTGAGGATGAGATGGTTGGATAGCATCACCAACTTAATGGATGTGAGTTTGAGCAAATTCCAGGAGACAGTGAAGGACAGGGAAGCCTGGTGTCCATGGGGTCGCAAAGAGTCAGACACGACTTAGGACTGAACAACAGCAAGAACTTAGAGATGAAAATGATGTCAACATCTGGCAGAGCCTCCAGTGTGACAACATTGGTTAATAGGCTATGTAGTAGTTTGAAAATGGTAAGTACATATTTTAGTGGATGCAAAATACTTGAATGGCCATGTTCCATAAACTGCTTTGACTTTTGCCTTCTCACCTATGCCAGCAGGTAGATTTTAAAATAAACACACACATACAAAAAGGCCATGCTTCCAGAAAGTATCAATTTTCTATGGCAAGTCATGCCTGACCTTTGGATATAATCCCTCTGGGAAATTCTTGGTGTTTTTTAAAATGTTATTTCTTCAAACCCTGACATTCAGAAGATAGCAGCCACCTGTTCAGAAATAGGTCGGGAGATAATACCCAAAGGTACAGGTGCTTGTAGGATGGCGCGTCTCCCTCTCCCTTCCTCATTTCCTTTGTAGTCACCTCTAGAGACATGTCCTTTTCTCCAATCACTGAATTTATTTGAGAAAGATTAGAGCTATCAAGTTCAATCGAGCCCCAGAGAACGTGATTAGTCATCTTGCCAGAGTATCACTTTTTTGCTTAGAAGATGGTTTAAAAATAATGATTAAATTCACTTTCTGTAGGAAATTATTATAGGCCAGTTAATAATGTGTATTTATTTATAAGTATGACTTAAATATGTACATAGCTTACCCTGAGAACTATAGAAATCACAGGCTGAAATAGGCCAAGCGTTTCAAACAGGGATATGAAGAAAATACACACAGATTTAAGTGAATGAGAACATTTCCACATGTGGCTTTTCTTCCTGCCCTGCTTTTGCAAAATTGAACAAAGTCTGGGAGGTAAGGGCTATTTGAAGTCGCCTTAATATCTGAGATCAGAGGATCCAACCTATATGAATGCCAACTTATCACTTATACAAAACAATGATTGCACTTTTAGAAATGACATTGACATTCGAGTGAAATCCCAAGATAAAGCTAAGACACTCAGTTCAGTTCAGTTCAGTTCTGTCGCTCAGTCGTGTCTGACTCTTTGCGACCCCATGAACCTCAGCATGCCAGGCCTCCCTGTCCATCACCAACTCCCGGAGTTCACTCAGACTCATGTCCATCCAGCCATCTCATCCCCTGTCGTCCCTTTCTCCTCCTGCCCCCAATCCTTCCCAGCATCAAAGTCTTTTCCAGTGAGTCAACTCTTCACATGAGATGGCCAAAGTGCTGGAGTTTCAGGTTCAACATCAGTCCTACAAATGAATACCCAGGACTGATCTCCTTCAGAATGGACTGGTTGGATCTCCTTGCAGTCCAAGGGACTCTCAAGAGTCTTCTCCAACACCACAGTTCAAAAGCATCAAGTCTTCAGGGCTCAGCTTTCTTCACAGCCCAACTCTCACATCCATACATGACCACTGGAAAAACCATAGTCTTGACTAGACTGACCTTTGTTGCCAAAGTAATGTCTCCGCTTTTTAATATGCTTTCTAGGTGGTTATAACTTTCCTTCCAAGGAGTAAGCATTTTTTAATTTCATGGCTGCAATTACCATCTGAAGTGATTTTGGAGCCCAAAATATAAAGTCTGACACTGTTTCCACTGTTTCCCCATCTATTTCCTATGAAGTGATGGGACCAGATGCCATGATCTTCATTTTCTGAATGTTGAGCTTTAAGCCAACTTTTTCACTCTCCTCTTTCACTTTNTAATTTCATGGCTGCAGTCACCATCTGCAGTGATTTTGGAGCCCAAAAAAATAAAGTCTGACACTGTTTCCACTGTTTCCCCATCTATTTCCCATGAAGTGATGGGACCGGATGCCATGATCTTCGTTTTCTGAATGTTGAGCTTTAAGCCAACTTTTTCGCTCTCCTCCTTCACTTTCATCAAGAGGCTTTTTAGCTCCTCCTCACTTTCTGCCATAAGGGTGGTGTCATCAGCATATCTGAGGTTACTGATATTTCTCCCGGCAATCTTGATTCCAGCTTGTGCTTCTTCCAGCCCAGTCTCTCTCATGAAGTACTCTGCATAGAAGTTAAATAAGCAGGGTGACAATATACAGCCTTGACGTACTCCTTTTCCGATTTGGAACCAGTCTGCTGTTCCTTGTCCAGTTCTAACTGTTGCTTCCTGACCTGCACACAGGTTTCTCAAGAGGTAGGTCAGGTGGTCTGGTATTCCCATCTCTAATTTTCCACAGTTTATTGTGATCCACACAGTCAAAGGCTTTGGCATAGTCGCAGATGTTTTTTTGGAACTCTGTTGCTTTTTCCGTGATCCAGCAGATGTTGGCAATTTGATCTCTGAAACTTTAGAAAAGTTCCTCTGCCTTTTCTAAAACCAGCTTGAACATCTGGAATTTCACAGTTCACGTATTGCTGAAGCCTGGCTTGGAGAATTTTGAGCATTACTTTACTAGCATGTGAGATGAGTGCAATTAATTGTACGGTAGTTTGAGCAGTCTTTGGCATTGCCTTTCTTTGGAATTGGAATGAAAATTGACCTTTTCCAGTCCTGTGGCCACTGCTGAGTTTTCCAAATTTGCTGGCATATTGAGTGAAGCACTTTCCCAGCATCATCTTTCAGGATTTGAAATAGCTCAACTAGAATTCCATCACTTCCACTAGCTTTGTTCATACTGATGCTTTCTAAGGCCCATTTGACTTCACATTCCAGGATGTCTGGCTAGCTGTACCTAAATTATGTTTAAATAATTCTTAAGTAAAATTCAAAGCTAGGATTGCCTGTTCCTAGGTCTTAGACAAATGGTAGCCTGTGGCCTGAAAATGCCATTTACAATGACTTTTCCTCACAGATTCCCTCTTATACAACTTGAGTTAAAACTCAACTCTTCCCCATTAGCCTTTCGACCTTAGGCAGGTTACTTTCAACTTGTAAAATAGGGGTAACTGTAGAATCTATAAAGTTCTCTAAAGTTAAAGAGATATGGTATTCAAGTGTTGTTAACAAAGTGCCTCGTAGGTTCATAGTAAGTGCTCCTTAAATGCTATTATTAATAACACTATATTAGAAAAAAGATTGCCAGGATCTAGCATGGACAAGTCTGTTGTCTCATTAACAAGACATGCAAACTTTATGGATTTTGAGGAGGGGCAGCTTGAGTCTTGAAATACAAGATAACATAATGTTGATAGATGTAAACATTTCTCTCTGTGCTAAAATTATGCTGTTCCTCTTTAAAGGCTACCTGCATTTTACACAATTGAAAAAAAAAATTTTCTGAAGGTTCCTGTTTCACGAGTGCTGCAAAAGTCCAAAGAGAATTTTCAAGGGGTAACATATCTGATTCAGAGAAGCACAGGCAGGCACCTCTTACTCTTGGTGAGAAAATTGCTAGCACAGCATTACTAATTATTGTCAAATAAGAGAAGTTTGATTTGCTGTCTTCTTAACCCCATTTTGCATAGTTTGCGCTCCTCTAAGGGCCTTTCTCCTCTCTGTGCTCTTGTACACTCTGAATATCTCCCTCTTCCTCACTTTCTCCCTCTCCTTCTCCTGTCTCCCTGGCTTCCCTCTCCCTCCTCTTGCTGTCTGGAGCTGAGTGGCAGCTGCTCCACAAACTCCATACTCTGTCTTTCTCAACCCCTATGGATTTGATCATCTTATTATTGAAATTCAGTGTCTTTTGTTCACATCTAAGGCAGATATTAACATTTTTATTGAAAACCAAAGTAATTCACTTACTCTGTGAATTCTCTGCTGCTATAAATGACAGAAGAGACCCTCTCGCCAAGTGCAGTCATTTCAGAGGTTTTATTACATTCAAGAAGGAAAAGGTCCAGGTTAAAATGAAGTTAACAGATTTGCTGAAGGGCATGTTTCTACACACAAGAAAGTGTTTTTCTTTCTAACATATTTCTTTCCTGAACTCTGTAATCTCACTCTTCAGGGCTGCCTGTCATAAGATGAAACTCCAGATCTAAATTCTTGGTGGTGCCTTGGAGCAACAATTTTGGGGTTCCAAACCAGAAGGTCACCCTTTATGTACAATGCTCAAGGCAATGATCAATATTCTACTTCCTTCAGCTGGATATTTTTCTGAGCCCAGGGATAATCAGGGAAACCACACTCCAGGTTCATTGTCAAAATCAAAGGGCCCAATCACAGGGTATTTGTGAGCCTCTGGGAGCACCCAAATCCTCTCTGCATGGCTCCCACCTTTCAAGAGGCTCCACAGACTTCCCTGCTCTGAATTAAATAGTGACAAAGGTATCCTCAGTACTGTCGCTAACTTAAGGGGTGTCAAGCTTGATGAAATGAACCTGGACACATGGGGGGCCCTTGGATATTAGGCCTATCGCAGGGACCTCCCCTGCAGACCAGCTAAGCTAACTTAAAACACCTCAAGACCTTCCTCCTCTTCTCAATAGTCTAGTAAGCAGACTGAACTGGAATTCAGGAAACTCAGGTTCTAATATGCCAGGTCACTGCCTGGCTTTGCACTGTCCATCCTCTGAAGCTTAAGGTTCTCAGTGGAAATATAATGACTATAAAAAAGGAACATATACAACAATCACCAGATAGATAGTGTTTGTCTAGTAGCCCCTCAGGAACCATTCCTAAGTATGAGCCATTCTTTCCTGTATCTTTGTATAACTTATATGTCTTGATTACCAGACCAATCTATTTGAGTGCTTATAAAGAGCAAATAAGACAATGCATAAGAAAACTTCTGATAAAATGCAAATACCATATAAGATTTTTCAGTCCACACTCAAAGCCCTATTTAGGATTCAAAAAGCACTTGAGAGCCAGGGGATCAGCCCAGAGTCTCCTCATCATACCCACCAGGCATACCCATGCACCCAGAAATACCAGCAGAGGTTCTGAGCCCCACCACAGGGAAAGCAGGCAAAGTTCTTGTCCAATGCCTAATCTAGAGGTGGATGATGCTGGTGGTCTAGGAAGAATTTACGAGAAGAGAGAAGGTAGGGATATGATCAGAATACATAGTCTATTGTTTCCCTTATCTTTTGTAATTCCTACAGACCATTATACATCTTAATCCTGGTCTCTGGAGTTATGAAGATAAGAATTAACAGCCATGTCAATCCCAACGATCCAATTCATCCCACCCTCTCGCCATGTCCACATCACTGTTCTCTACATCTGTGTCTGTGTTCTTGCCCTGCAAATAGGCTTCCCTGTACCATTTTTTAAGACTCCACATATATGCATTAATAGATGGTATTTGTTTTTCTCTGACTTACTTCTCTCTGTGTGACAGTCTCTAGGTCCACCCATGTCTCTACAAATAACCCAGATGAGTGGAACTGGGAAGAAGGGTGGGAGAGGGGTCCAAGAAGGAGGGGATATAGGGATATATGTATCCTTATAGCTGATTCACTTCATTGTACAGCAGAAACTAACACAATATGGTAAAGCAACTATACCCTAATTAAAAAAAAAAAAACAGACTTACCTAATTTCCCTCTAACTTAGGTTCCTGGACTCAGCTAGAATACATATACATTTGATTTTTCTATAAGATGTGACTCTAATCTGAAAATAAATGCAAGTTAGAAGATGTGGGAGATCCAGGAAACAGAAGATCAGACTTTTCTTAAGGGAAATCTACCAAACATGCAGAAGATGGAGGCGTCAATATCAGAGTTCATGCTTCAAAGATGCTCAGTCCTGTAATAAGACTTAATGAAAGATTAGTGCTTGAATGGAAACTATTTCCCTCGCAACTCAGGGCATCTGTGTTTATTTAACAACTTTGCTGATTAAAAAACATCTCAGAAGAGACCACATCTCTTGCTCAGTTTCCTTTCATTACCAGAGGTGTACATACCAACCCTAATGAAGCAATCTATAACTTTGATGGTCCCCAGGACCCTCAACTCTCTGTGTACAAAACTGCATTCTTTATGTCTCTTATCCCTCTCATACCTTCCATTTCTGATCACCACAAACTTTATTGAGTCCTTTATCATACCTCCAACAGGCCAAATATAAAAATTAAAATAGGAGAAATAATCAACTTCTTTCTCAGTTTCATGTTTTCAAATGCAGTCATCAGATCCTCATGCTCTAAACTCCAAAATACACTTTGATTTCACATCCACTTTTCTTCACCACACTACTACTATTTTAGTTAAGATGGCAATCATTCCTGACTGCTTACTGGAATCTAAGCTGCCATGCTACATAAACTGTACTATGATTTTTTGTATCACTGAGAAAGAAAGTAAAAGCTTCAGGTTAACCTAAAACATGCCACCAGTGGTAAGATGTATGCAGACTTCAGAAATAATAAAATGTGGGGAAAAGAATGTATTATAGAACTAGCAAACTGCAGTACGTTGTCACCTCCTAACACCCTCTTCCAGCAACACAAGAGAAGACTCTACACATGGACATCACCAGATGGTCAACACCAAAATCAGATTGATTATATTCTTTGCAGCCAAAGATGGAGAAGCTCTATACAGTCAACAAAAACAAGACCAGGAGCTGACTGTGGCTCAGATCATGAACTCCTTATTTCCAAATTCAGACTTAAATTGAAGAAAGTAGGGAAAACCGCTAGACCATTCAGGTATGACCTAAATCAAATCCCTTATGATTATACAGTGGAAGTGAGAAATAGATTTAAGGGCCTAGATCTGATAGANTCTAAGCTCTTCCCAATAAACATCCCATGAAGTCATTTTCCTGCCAAGGTTTTGGTCTCTTATCAGCTCTCCAGGGTATGTTAAAGCATGGCAGCCCAGTGGGGAAGGATGGAGGGAAGGGATAGTTAAGGAGTTTGGGATGGACATGTGCATACAGCTATATTTAAAATGGATTAACCAACAAGGACCTACTGTATGGCACACGGAGTTCTGCTCAACGTTATGTGGCAGCCTGGATGGGAGGGGAGTTTGGGGGAGAATGGATACATGTGTATGCATGGCTGAGTCCCTCTGCTATTGGCCTGAAACTACCATGACACTGTCAGTCAACTATGCTGTTGTTCAGTCACTATCATGTCCAGCTCTTTGCGACCCCATGGACTGCAGCATGCCTGTCCTTCACTATCTCCTGCAGTCTGCTCAAATTCCTGTCCATTGAATCATGATGCCATCCAACCATTTCAAGCCCTTCTCCTCCTGCCCTTGGTCTTTCCCAGCATCAGGGTCTTTTCTAAGGAGTCAGCTCTTTGCATCAGGTGGCCACGGTATTGGCGCTTCAGCGTCAGTCCTTTCAATGAATATCCAGGGTCAGTTTTCTTTAGGATTGACTGGTTACACCCCCATACAAAATCAAAAGTTAAAAAAAAAACTATAAAGCTTGGCAGCCCAGAGCCAGCAGAACTGAAGGACAGAGGCCACTGGGGCAGAATCCCACCGTGGAGAGCTCAGGGAGCAACCAGGCTCCACAGTAAATGAGGACAAGCTGCCCTGTGTTACGTTTCCTTTTCAAATATTTTTTTTACATCAAAAACACATTGCAGGGGAGTGAAGACTTCAGGGACATCCTACAAAAACAGGCTGCATAATTCTGATATTGAAAGCTAGCCACATTTTAATTAGCTGCCAGTACTCAGCCACATCCTCGAGCTCGAGATAGCCAATAACAATCTTGTAATTTCTAAAATGTGAATGCCACTCAGGTGGAGACCAAATAGTGAAAGTTTCAGCTTACCTCCTAAATGTAAACATTAAATTTCAGACATCCATGGCAACCAGACCTCCCTCCACCTTAGACACTTCCTTAAAAAATAAAAAAGAAACGGCATTTCTGTGGTGGATGGCATGTAGACAGTTGCCCATTAAAACGATAACATCGAAATATAAACAGCCAAACCTTTTCATCATTTATTGACAAACGACTTGTAAGACTGCTAATGAAATCCTTCAAATACCTTTTCAGCATGTTGTGAATAAAGACACCAACAGCAAGTTAAACTGACAAGTAATTACAATTAATGCCCTGCCATCATTAGTAGAACACATTTAACCATATACTTGTATGTCAATATTTAATAGCAAAACAGAATTCTAGGAATGCCATTCTGCCCAAAAGTGCTCTATCTGACTTTTACCAGTTTTGCAATCAGCTAGAACATAAAAAGAACTCACAGGCTAGGAAACCAAGGTGTCCTGATTCTGAAAGACCTTGCCAGCTCAGGAAATCAGGAACCCTTTGTCACGGCTCTTTTTACAGGGTGAGAAATCAGGGTTGCCTTTCAAGCATTCCTGGATTCAATCTTCTGTTCTGCAAGCCCTTCCACTGGGAAACGTTTCTCAAGAGGTAGGTACTAGTAATTGATTCAGTTCACAAGATAGTTACTTTCCAGTGAAACTTCAGCTGTAGAACGCATAAATAGTACTTTTACACAGAAAACTACATAGCTGTGAAAGTAAGTGAACTATAACCAAACACAACACTGTGAATGGATCTCAAACATAACGTGAAACAAAAGACACCAGCCATGAATGTACCCTGTGATTACATTTTCAGAAAGCTCATTAACAGCCGAAACGAATTCATGCTGTTGGGAAGTGGGACAGGATGACTAGTTACCCTTTGGGGGGTAGAGGCTGAAGGTGGACTTCCAGGTTTCTCCTAACTGCCTCTGGACAGATGGTGACAGAGCTAAAGAACCCACTTGCTAGTGCAGGAGACCTAAGAGGGTTCGATCCCTGGGTTGGGAAGATCCCCTGCAGAAGGAAATGGCAGCCCACTCCAGTATTCTTGCCTGGAGAATCCCGTGGACAGAGGAGCCTGGTGGGCTACAGTCCATAGGGTGGCAAAGAATTGGACACGACTGAAGGGACTTAGTACACACAGTTGTCCTAATATTTCATCTAAAGGTTGGCTGCCTGGGTATGTTCACCCTGTAAAACTATCAAACTTTTAAATGTGAGTATTATTCTTTATGGCATTCTGCTTTCAAAAAATTTATAACAATAACAAACAAGCCCAACTCAACAGGCACTAAGAAGCATATATCACAATCAGGATAAATAATCTCTATCCCTCAGAAATGCAGGGTCAAGTAGGGGAGGCAAAGTTAAAAACCAGAAGCATATTATTGTGTCAGACTTCCCTGGTGGCACAACGGATAAAAATCTGCCTGCCAGTGCCGGGGACACAGGCTCGATCCCTGAGCCGGGAAGATCCCACATGCTGCGGAATCACTAAGCCCATGCAGTACAACTACTGGGTCTGTGCTCCAGAGTCCGCGGGCTGCAACTAGTGAGCCTATGTGCCACAACAGCTGAGGCCCGCACACCTCGAGTCTGTGCTCCACAGCAAGAGACGCCACCACAACGGGAAGCCCGGGGACCACACTGAAAGAGGAGCCCCACTCGCTGCAACTAGACACAGCCTGTGCGAAGTCCCAGCAGAGCCAAAAAGACAGACAGAGAGAACAAACAAAGCAGAGCCAAAAAGAAAGACAGAGAGAGAAAAAACATATTATTGCGTATGACCAGGCTATTAAAGAGTTGGGAGAACAGCACTATGGGAGTGACATCCTCTGCTCTCAAGGTGAAGGTGAAGGGCATCCAGAGAAGGTGACACTGGGCCAAGCCTTGACTCATGAGTTCATTCAGCACCAAGGAAAGGGCAAGGGCATTCTTGGCTTGGGTATCACCGGAGCTCAGGGCCTGGGACAAGGGTGGAAGAGAAGGATATACATCGTGTGAGAAAATGACAATCACCCACCCAGAGTGCTCATCTCTATGTATTCACTGAGTAATTCACAGTTTTTCAGGGAGCACTTTACTCATACCCAATTGCAAGACTCTCATCTTCAAAGGAGCAATCTCTCTAAAGACAAGTAAGTCAACTATGAAACAGGAGAGGAGACTGGACAAGCTGGCTTAAAATTCAACATTTGGAAAACTAAGATTGTGGAATCCAGTCCCATCACTTTATGGCAAACGGATGGGAAAAAATGGAAACAGTGACAGACTTTATTTTCCCAGGCTCCAAAATCACTGTGGATGGTGATTGCAGCCATGAAATGAAAAGATGTTTGCTCCTTGAAAGAAAAGCTATGACAAACCTAGATAGTGTTTAGGGAACATCAGTTTCCCAAAAAATGTCTGTACAGTCAAAGTTATGGTTTATCCAGGGGTCCTGTATGGATGTGAGAGCTGAACCATAAAGAAGGCAAAAGAATTGATGCTTTTCAACTGTGATGCTGGAGAAGACTCTTGAGAGTCCCTTGGACTGCAAAGAGATCAAACCAGTCAATCCTGAAAGAAATCAACCCTGAATATTCATTGGAAGGACGGATGCTGAAGCTGAAACTCCAATACTTAGGCCGCTGATGAGAAGAGCTGACTCATTTGAAAAGACCCTGATGCTGGGAAAGACTGAGGGCGGGAGGAGAAGGTGGCAACAGTGGATGAGATGGTTGGATGGCATCACTGGTCGGTGGACATGAGTTTGAGCAAACTCCAGGAGATAGTGAAGGATAGGGAAGCCTGGCGTGCTGCAGTCCATGGGGTTGCAAAGATTCGGACAAGATGAGTGACTAAACAATGCGACTCCAGGAAGTCTGGGGAAGGAAGGGACAGAGAAAGGACAGAGCCAGGCTGTAAATACTANCCTGGCGTGCTGAGATTCATGGGGTCGCAAAGAGTCGGACACGACTGAGCGACTGAACTGAACTGAATGTCTCTCCTTTCAATCATTCCTGCCCTCGATTCTATTCACATTCCATCTAGAATGTTTCTCCAATCACAGGATCATGGTGCTTTCTAGCTTAACACCTTCAAATTATTCTCTATATATACAGGATAAAGTCTGACAACTTTCACGCAGTATAAAAAGCTCTACTGATATCTCCATTTCTCAGCGCTCTTCTCTAAATACCAGCCACGCAGAGCCAGTTACAGATTTTGAAAACAAAGACAAGTTCTGTCCAAACTTCACATTTTGCACATACTCTTTCTTCTATTGAAATGATCTTCTCAACCCTTCTAACCCCTCCTCAACCTTCAGGTCTCAGCCAGCTCAAATGTCATTTCCTCCTGAGGCTACTTCTGACTTCCAAAACAAGTCTGGGTGTCTCTTCTGTGTTCCCATAACATCCCGTGTTTAACACACATCACGCTCATGGAATTTGCCTCTTTATCTCTCTGTCTCTCCAGAGAATCCTTGCGATCAGCGATTGTGTCCTCTACCCTGACACATCCCTAGCACCTCACATGTGCCTGACACCTAGATATTTGTTTAAATTGACAACACATGAGGAACCAGTGAGAGGTTACCAGCCAAACAATTATACCAGCCATAGGATTTTTCTTCAAAAAATTCACAGCTGATTAGATGTCTACTACCTGAATCAAATATCAAATCTCTACCAAAAGTTTCTCATCAATGAGGATTTCCCTGATGGTCAAGGGAAGATGGTCAGGGGTTAAGATTTCACACACCCAAGGCAGGGAGCATAAATTTGATCACTGGTTGGGGAACTAAGATTCAACTTGCCACATGGCATGGGAAAAAAAAATTTCTCATCAATGGATTAAATACACTGTGAATTCCAATCATATGTCCAGCTAGAGTTAGATCCTGTTGTGTTTTTAGGGAGACCATCCTGGTGTTTGAGAGAGAGAGCTAAAAAATTAGGATGCTAGCTTGAAAAGAAAACAGAAAAAAGCAATACAGGATAATGTAGAAGAGCCTAGTTTATGTGGCAGATACGTTCATTATTAGAACTGAAAACTGTAACAGTCATAGAAGGATTCATTGAGGAAGACAGTCACTCTTGAGCAGTCTCTAGAATGAAGTGCACGACTCAGACAGATCACATTTAGGAGAAACTCTTGTGGGGTACCAAAAGGCGGCCCAGCTGTCATTTTATTCAGTTTATACTATCTTGGTGGATTAAAAGAATCTTTCTCAAAGGGATTAGAATAATAGATTTTGGGAAATGTCTGTGTTAGTCACTCAGCTAGTAGCCCTTTGCTACCCATGGACTACAGCTCACCAAGCTTCTCTGTCCATGGGATTTTCCAGGCAAGAATACTGGAGTGGGTTGCTACTTATCCAACTCTTTGTGATCCCATGGATTGCAGTCTACCAGGATCCTCTGTCCATGGGATTTTCCAGGCAAGAGTACTAGAGTGGGTTGCCATTTCCTACTCCAGGGGATCTTCCCAACCCAGGGATCAAACCCACATCTCCTGGTCTCTTGCATTTGTAGGTGGATTCTTTACCATTGAGCTACCTGGGAAGTTCAACTTGAGATGAATCTATTAAATTCTCAAGCAGATTCATTCTTCTCCCTTCTCACTCTAACATAGACTTTATATTCCTCCTGCATTATTTTGCTATTTAGTTTAGGGAAAAACCTACGTAAATCCTCAGGAAGTCTAAGGATGATTATTCTGATAGTAGAGAATTTAAGCAATACTCCACAGAAATATGCAGCCAGCACTTGCCTGTTTCAGCCAATGTTAGCAACCCATCAATTTCTCCTACAAAAGTCACAGTGACCTGCAATTGAAGAGTCACTTTGCACCATTTAATCAAAATGACAAGCATGTTCTTGATGACATGATGTTAGAATGGTTGGCCATGGGTTTGCTGAGGTGTCAGCCTATGGGTCTAATTGAAATGGCAATTTCCCCCACAAAGAGCTTTTAAATGTTGCTTTCATCTTTGTCTCTGCGTTTCTCAATTTTGTCCTTAATGACAACACTTGAGTTACTAATATAAAATTCTACCTTATCTTACTTTGTCAAGCTCATTGCTTATTAGAAAACAGTTACCATGAACTCAGAACTGGGCCCACCATCACCCTGGAGCCTGAGATAGTGAGTAAAAGTCAGATAGGAGACCATGGCTGGAGTGAAGTACCTGCTGGGATAATCAGCAGGTGTGTAGGTGGTAAAAGGATTCATTTCAGTTCAGTTCAGTCGCTCAGTCGTGTCCAACTCTTTGCAACCCCATGGACTGAAGCATCCCAGTCCTCCCTGTCCATCACCAACTCCAGGAGCTCACTCAAACTCATATCCATTGAGTCGGTGATGCCATTCAACCATCTCATGCTCTGTCGTCCATTTAGCCTCCCGCCTACAAACCTTCCCAGCATCAGGGCCTTTTCTAGTGAGTCAGTTCTTCACATCAGGTGGCCAAAGTATTGGAGCTTCAGCTTCAGCATCAATACTTCCAAAGAATATTCAGGACTGATTTCCTTTAGGATGGACTGGTTGGATCTTCTTGCTGTCCAAGGGACTCTCAAGAGTCTTCTCCAACACCACAGGTCAAAAGCATGAATCCTTCAGCACTCAGCTTTCTTTATAGGCCAACTCTCACATCCATACATGACCACTGGAAAAACCATAGCCTTGACCAGACAGACCTTTGTTGGCAAAGTAATGTCTCTGCTTTTTAATATAATNGGACTCGATGGACGTGAGTCTGAGTGAACTCTGGGAGATGGTGATGGATAGGGAGGCCTGGCGTGCTGCGATTCATGGGGTCGTAAAGAGTCGGACACGACTGAGCGACTGAACTGAACTGACATATGTGAAATCTCAGATAGTGATAAGTGCTATGAAAAAAATATAGCATGGAATAAATCAGCTAGGGGTGAACCAGGGGTATTATTGTTTAGTTGTGGATGGTGTTGGGGAGGCCACTGTGATAAGGTGACATCTGAGCAGAGACCTCAAGGAAGAAGGGGAGGGTTGTGCTGCTCTAGGGGAAGAACTCTCCAGGCAGACACTCCTTCCTGAGTCTCACAGGCATTGTGTGTGTCTGAGAAGCCTCAAGAAGTGCCCGAGGCTAGCACAGAAGGAACAGGAAAGAAGTGTCAGCAAGTGAGGCCAGGGAGGTGACTGGCCCCTGTATGGCATGCTGTGGACCAGTGTCAGGACCTTGGCTTGTATCTGGAATGAGCTGAGATGCTTTGGCTGGTTATTACCCGAGGGGTGACAGGACCCTATCTACTGAAAACAAAACAACACAGGGGCACTCTGATTGCTGAGTAGAAAACAGACCCAGGGCAGCTAAACAGAACTGAGAGAGTGTTTCAGAACACTTGCTGATAATTCAGGCCAGAGGTGATGCCAGATGCTGCTGACAGGCCAAGTCCCATGCAACCAAGAACTGACCACTGGATTCGGCCATGGAGAAGCCCTGGGGACATAATCAAGGGCAGTTTCAGGGGGGAGGATGCAGGGCTGACCCAAGTAGTTCAAGAGATGGGAGAAGAGGAACATGGCAGTAACAGAAGAGGGGACGTGGGGCCAAAAGAGGATACTGGGGGGTGGTGGTGAATAGCAGGCTCTTCAGGTGCTGGGGACAGGATCCCATGAAGAGTGACTTCATGGGAACAAAAGGAAACAGAAGCTGGAGAGATGTAATGGGGCTGGTTCTCTGTTCCTCTGAAGGGGCAGAGCTTAGATAGACACTCTCAGAGATGGTTTGCAGATATGGGAGAGAAGGCAGTGTAGATGAGTGGGTGGGTAGGTGAGATGGTAGGGTGTGTGAGGAAGCCCTCTTCTGACTGTCTACTTTTTCACTGGAATAGAAAGGTCACATTCACACAAAATCAGTAAAGGGTGAATTTGGAGATTTGGAGAAAGAGGATCTGATGATTTCCAGAGAAGAGCAGGTTTCCCTGATAGCTCAGTTGGTAAAGAATCCACCTACAATGTGGGAGCCCTGGGTTTGATTTCCTGGGTTGGGAAGATCCCCTGGAGAAAGGAATAGCTACCCACTCCAGTATTCTGGCCTGGAGAATTCCATGGACTGTATAGTCTATGGGGTCACAAAGAGTCAACACAACTGAGCAACTTTCACTTTCAGAGAGAAAAGAGGTTGTGAAACTTTCTCCTAGGAGAGCAAGAGGGTGAATGGATCACAGAATCCTCTTAGAGATTTGCAGGCACACAGAGATCCTTCCTGAGTCTCACAGTTGGTTGTGTGTTTTTTCTCCACCCACACTCAGTCCCCAGGTTCAAGTACAAAATAGGTGGAGGGCTGGATTCAATGAGAGTTGGGATTTTTCTCAGGGGAGCAGGACATATGGAATGAGATCATAGGTTATAGGATCAATGGACCGTAGGTCTTAGTGGGGACAAAGCATTCCTAGAATTGAGTACTAGAGGGTGTAAACTGTAAAGATAGGAGAGTGGGTTGCCTGGAGGCAAACTGGACTTCATTTGGCAATGGAAGGAAGATATGCTTGTTTCCTATTGCTGCTGTCATGCTGCTGCTGCTAAGTCGCTCAGTCATGTCCCACTCTTAGCGACCCCATGGACTGCAGCCTTCCAGGCTCCTCCGTCCATGGGATTTTCCAGGCAAGAGTACTGGAGTGGGCTGCCATGAAGTGAAGTGAAGTGAAGTCGCTCAGTCGTGTCCGACTCTTTGCGACCCCATGGACTGTAGCCTACCAGGCTCCTCTGTCCATGGGATTTTCCAGGCAATAGTCCTGGAGTGGATTGCCATTTCCTTCTCCAGGGGATCTTCCCAACCCAGGGATCAAACCCGGGTCTCCTGCATTGTAGACAGACGCTTTACCATCTGAGCCACCAGGGAAGTCCTCCTCTTCTCTATAACAGCAGTAATAATGATGGTGGATAGCTATAAGATTTAGACAAAATATTACACATAGAGAGCTTATGGAGATTGTTCAAGTTTAACTTCCTCAATGAATGACTACGACTATTTCAGTTTTCGGTGTCTCTCTTTCTTCTGAGTGCCAATAATGGGCATAATCTGCCACAAATAATTAGATTCTTTGTATCTATCCTGTTTTCTTTTTCTCTAATTGTTATGTTTTCAAGCTTGTTCCCTAATTATATTAGTTTTCCAAAGTGGTCTCCCTAAAAAACACAACATCCAACTCCAGTTAGACATATGATTGGAATTCAAGATATATGTAATCCACTGATGAGAAACTTTTGATAGAGATTTGATATTTGATTCATATAGTAGACAGTAGAATTCACAACTGTGAATTCTTTGAAGAAAAATCCTATGGCTGATGTAATTGTTTGGCTGGTAATCTCTTACTGGTTCCTCACATGTTGTCAATTTAAACAAATATCTAGGTGTCAGGCACATGAGAGGCCTAGGGATGTGCCAGTTTAGAGGACACAATCCCTGATCGCAAGGATTCTCTGGAGAGATAGAGAGATAAAGAGGCAGATTTCATGGGTGTGATGTGTGTTAAGCACAGGATGTTATGGGAACACAGAAGAGACACCCAGACCTATTCTGGAAGTCAGAAGTAGCCTCAGGAGGAAATGACATTTGAGCTGGCTGAGACCTGAGGGTTGAGTAGGGGTTAGAAGGGTTGAGAAGGTCATTTCAGTAGAAGGAAGAGTATGTGCAAAATGTGAAGTTTGGACAGAATTTCTTTTCTTTGTTTTCAGAATTTGTAAGTGGCTCTGCATGGCCAGAGTTCAGAGTAAGAGAAGAAGAATGTCAAGACATGGAGAAATCAATAGAATTTTGTATGTTACACTAATGTTGTCGGATTTTATCCTGTTTGTATAGAGAATAATTTGAAGTGTCTTAAGCAAAAAAAACAAAAATGTAGCTTCACAAGATCAGGCCTCTTTGTCTTGATGTAGCTCAGATGTCTAGAACAGTGTTTGACACAAAGTTATACTTAAAATAGATGTGCTGGATGAATGAATCTGTACATCAATTACAAACTTGGAGCCTTTCAATATCATTACCAAGACAAAATTAATGTCAAGCCCATAACATGTCAGCCCTATTCTATGATTTTTATGTTGCTCATTTTCCCTTAAAATTCATTTCAGCCTATATCCTACTGATTTGGCTCACAGTGATCTGTTCTAAGAATTTTCTTCTCCATATTTTCTAAAAACATATGTTCCTTATCTTGGAAAAACCATAAATTAAATTACCAATTTGTACTATTTGAGATAGTTTCATTATAATGCTTAGGAACAAATGTATTTTGTCTTAATTACCATTATATTTGTCTTCATAGACCACTGTATACCCTGCTGCAGACTGCTCAAAGTAAAAACCTAGTGAGCAGTTTTAGCAGAGGTTCTTAATCTGAATTCTTAAGGATATAATGATAGATTTTTAAGAATGGTAGTGCCCTACTTTGATTTCGGTATCATTTCTTACCACCTGTCACTTTAAAATTCAGGTTGCTGATAGAGAGTTCCCTGAGAGGAGAGGCTGTTATTTCTCATCCTCCTGTCAATAAACCCATCATACTGCAAGACACATTGTAGATGCTCAGTACATGTTTGTTGAATGAAAGTTAAACCATCTAAACTTATTTGCCAAAGGCCCTCCGAGAAGGTAATCTCATTCAGTAGCCAGGACACACACATAAAAGAAAAGTAATACGAAGCGGTAAAGCCTGGAGATGCGGAGACTGTCCCCAGAGTATTAAAACTGTCCCAGTTAGCTGCACCCTGCAGGACCCCAGGCTACAGTCACACTATTAGAAAGGTGAAATATTAGATATGGGCTTTTTTTGCTTATTTACGTCTTGCATATTCTAGGGAATAAAACTATTTTTGACATACAGAATTAAGGAAAAGCAGGAAAAGAAAAATATTTTAAAATGGATTTTACCTGCTTCTATTTCTTATCCAAAGACACAGTTTCCTAAAACTTAATCAAAATAACATAAATGATAAATGAAGCAAATGACAGGTGGGTTATTATTTAGCCATAGTCTAAAAAGCATTATTATAAATATGTTGCTAGTGTTCTCAAAGCAAAGTGACCTTTTAACTCCATCTTTGTTTTATCATGAAATCTTCAGAGAATGGCACCTAGAGAAAGAACTTTGGACCTGAATTCAGAAGAGTTGAATTGTAAGCCCAATTCTGCTTAATCTAGAGAAATGGTATTGATGGAGATGTAGAGAATGCACTGTGGACACAGTGGGGGAAGAAGGGAGTGGGACAAATGGAGAAAATAGTATCACCATAAATACTTAATTGGGTGTAAGATGGATAGCTGGTGAGAAGCTGCTGAGAAGCACAGGGAGCCCAGTCTGGTGCTCTGTGATGATCTGGAGCGATGGGATGGGGGAGGGGAGGGAGGGAGGGTATGGATGTATAATCATGGCTAATTTGTGTTGTTGAATGGCAGAAACCAACACAACATTGTAGGAATTTAAAAATATACTTAAATTTCAAAAAAATGAAAAAAAAACCTTTATGTTTTGGGGTCTTTTTACTGAGGGCTGTGGTTTCTTAGCTATAAAATGACAGTATATTCCTAGATAATTACTAAGTTCTTTCAGGGACTAAATTGAATGGCAATCATTCTATAGGTCCACCACTGACTAAAGCAAGTTACAAATAGAATGTTTTAAAAGAGTCAAACTCCAAGTGAAAGACATTTTGATTCATTATGTCTTTAGGAATTCTGTTCCTTCTCCATATAATCAAAAGTGAATACAGCCTAAGGGATAAAACACAAATGCATCATCATTACTGTGATTAAATAGAAAAGGCCCCAGAGCTGGCTTGCTGCTGTATAAATCACAAATTAAAACTTTGTTATGGACATTCATATGCCAAGAATAGGCTTCTCCCATAGGATATTTCTACTGATTACTGATCATTTCATGTAGAAAAAGAGACATGTCTATTTTAGTTGATGTTGTATCCATCAGTTGTTGGTTGCATACAAGAAGAGCACACTCAGCTATCTAATCAAGAAGTGGGAAGGACATTGGGGGTTCCCAATGCAAGGCTTAGAGAGCAGGCAGAACCCTAAAGAGGTGTGAAGGTTCGTAGTTTGGACCACAAAGGATCCATGCTCTTTAGCAGGAAAAATCTGGTTCCCAAAACATTATTTTCATCTTGAATCACTCAGAAAGAAGCTCCAGGAGCAAGTGCCTCCTGCTCTTGGCTGAACCAAGGACTGGCCCCTCAAATTAGGGGCCAGACTGGAAGTCAGAAGGCAGAGAACATCCATCCTTCCTGAACTAGATATAATAGAAAAGTTTCACAAAATGGACATGTGGCCTATTATACAGAGTGAAGTAAGCCAGAAAGAAAAACCCCAATACAGTATACTAATGCATACATATGGAATTTAGAAAGATGGTAACAATAACTCTGTATGCGAGACAGCAAAAGAGACACAGATGTATAGAACAGTCTTTTGGACTTTGTGGGAGAGGGTGAGGGTGGGATGATTTGGGAGAATGGCATTGAAACATGTACATTATCACATGTGAAACAAATCACCAGTCCAGGTTCGATGCATGATACAGGGTACTCGGGGCTGGTGCACTGGGATGACCCAGAGGGATGGTACAAGGAGGGAGGAGGGAGGGGGATTCAGGATGGGGAGCACGTGTACACCCGTGGCAGATTCATGTTAATGTATGGCAAAACTAATACAATATTGTAAAGTAAAACTAAATAAAACAGATTTTTAAAAAATGGACAGTTGGGTCTATAGGCATGTGTTGGGAGAAGGGAAGAGGGGAAAGGTATGTGCACAACAGTAAAAAAAAGAAACAAAGCTCTATGTATTGTTCAATATATCAATATAAGCAAATTACCCATGCATACTTTTGTTTAATGGATTAGGTGACAAGTCATAAACATAGATTTAAAAACAACAGGATTTTTGGATATTTTGTATTTTAATTACATAAGCAATACATGAATAATTCAGTAAAAAGTCAAATATTACTTAAATATATAGAGTAAAAGTTAAAAACTTAAAAAGTAAAAAAAAATTCCTTTTAATTCCCCCAATATAACTTCTTTTCCCAAAGGTAACCACTACCATTAACTGTTTTCTGGAATGTATTTCTATTTATAAATATATATCAGTTAAAATATAATTTATATGCATACATGCATTTATATATACACAAATGTGAAGTAATATATTACATGCATAAGCATGCAACTTTTTTTAAATTTAAAATATATATTGAAATGAAAATCACTCAGTCATGTCCAACTTTTTGTGACCCCATGGATTATAGCCTGCCAGTTTCCTCTGTCCATGGAATTCTCCAGGCCAGAATACTGGAGTGGGTAGCCGTTGCCTTCTCCAAGGGGTCTTCCCAACCCAGGGATGGAACCCAGGTCTCCCATATTGTAGGCAGATTCTTTACCATCTGAGCCACCAGGGAAGATCTATCCAAATAAATCCATATAGATCTATCTTATTCTGTTTAACTCTTGCCTAGTATTCCATTGTCTGTATATACTGTCTTCAACTATTCCCATATTGGTAGGTTTTTAAATTCATTCCAAACCCTTAATTCAAATGTGAGTAAAGCACTAAATGGTTATTTTAAAGTACTTGGCAGGATGTGTGCATGTGTCTGCGTGTGTATTCCTTCTCCTTAAAATGAAGCAATATGTGGGGTAGGAGTGATTATCAATGCTCTGTTTACCCAAGTAGCAACTGTCATGTTTCTGAGTTATTTGTCTTCTATGGGAAGGAGAAAAGATTCCTTTTGAAATCTGATTATAAGTTGAATCAGTTAGCATGATCTGAGCTTTAGGTCACAGAGCTCCAACAACAAGGAAAAAAAAATGGATAAAACAATTAAGGAGTTTATTGGCTCAAAGCAAGAAATTCAAAAGTAGATATTTTAAGGACAAAATAATATCAATGGGACCCAAGCTACCTGTCTTTCTCAGTACTTTCCGATGACTTCATTCTGCTACCACAGCAACATGGCTGCAGCGGTTCTAATGCACCAACATTCAAACACCCACCCTCTTGAGAAAAACAAAGAAGAAAAAGCCATGCCACTGCTCTATATTCCTTCTTAGAGATTAAGCAAGCCTTTCCCCCAAAGCCCCCCAGTGAAGTTTTGTTTGTATCTAGTCAACTACAACTGTATCACAAGTCCATGCTGACACCCATCACAGGCAAGAGGAATAGAATCATTACAACTGACTTAGACCAGAAAACACGCACTATCCCTAGTCCTTGAAACTGGGGAAGAGCACAGGAAACATAGCCACTCAATACACTGAGTTTCTTTAGCAAGGAAACAGCCGAGGTAGAGCCGATGACTGCTCTGTAAGCAAAGCGTGGTCCACAACACCGACAAACTGCACATTTTCCCTAAGGCATGTTCATAACACACACAAGTGAAGGTCTTTGTGAAGTGTAAGTCATTAGTATGTCATGTGACTCATCTCTTCCATCCTGAACAGTATGGTTGCCAAGCTAAAGTGACAGTCCTACAGCTAAGTCAGGTGTGATTAGGAGGAAAATGGTAGCTCAAAGACTCACCCCAGACAAGGAACGAGCTAAAATTTCCTGCTTGTCTCTAGCCCACCCTTTCTCATCACTTTTTATTTCGGCTACCCCATAAATCACACTTTTTCTGACACAGAATACTGGAGGATAAAAACAGATGTTTCTTTGAAACAGCAGCTCTTCCTAAGGAAAATATGCACCTAACTAAAATGTATGTACATTTATATTCATGTATATGTGTATATATAAATATGTATGTGCAAGCGTGTGCTTTTATACTACAAACAAAACATTTAGAAAATAGAGGCAAAGGAAAAAAGGAAAAATTTTAAATTTTCCAAAATCCTCCAGCCAAAAATAACCACTGTTGATACAAGATTACACCATTTTGTAGTTAAAAATTCCTTTTCACTTCAATGTATAGTCCATCAAAGAAAATTATTCCACAATATAGATTTTTTTTACATTGCCACAGACTAAATTCTTAATGTATTTTCTAAACTTAACTATTAAAAATGTTTAAATGTCTTCTTTATCAAAATTTCTGCACAAGCTTCATCACAATGCAATGGTGGCAATCAAGCAGAATAAAACAAAACACAAATGGTTCCTCTGTGTTGCAGTCCCAGCACTACTCTGACACTGTGTGAGAAAGTCATTATGAAATTCAAGTTTTGACTCACTGAATTTTATCACCCCATCTATGAGGATCAGAGCCTTCCCCAAAGCAGCCGTATCTCTAACCCAGATATTCTACTGGCGTTCTTTCATCCTGGTCTGCTCTAGGACTGACTGACACCTTCTCCATCCCACTCGTGGGCCAACCCACTACCAACCCAGCAACAATGGGACATTAAAGAGGGATGATACCCAGCAGTACTCTTTGAAAATGGAAATGAGAGTCTTCATTAATTCGTAAAATCCTGGACTGCATATGAACATTTTCTGCAATAATTCCCCTCCCTGATTAAATCAACGACTAAAGCAGTACTCACAGACATATTATCCAGGCCATTTGCTTGGATCACTTCCTCTGGTTAAAAGCAAGCATTTATGCTTTCACGCTCAGGGTCAGAAAAGTAAAGACGTTTAGATTCAGATGAGTAATGCTCGGTTCACACTGAGATGGAGGAGAATTCAGTTCCTTATGGTCCAACTGTGTGGCCCTGAGCAGCCCATAAATGCTGGAAAGAGAACAAGCAATGCTGCTGAAGGAGGCATTGGCCCAGTTTCATAGATGGGATGCCTTGTATGTGTCCTGTTAACTGCTGACATCTGTTCATTGGCATGTCCTTGCCAGAGCTCCAGTATGAGGGCATTTACAATAAGGATATGTAAACATGGTACCCTGAAGCCAAAAGTTTTATCTCCACTGAAACACAACCTCATAGATCATTTTGGAAATACATATATTTTTTAAAAGAGAGATGGGGATGGGCTTAGAAGAATCTGCTCTAGTGAAACGGGAAACAGATAGTTTTAAAACTCTTCTATGCCATAATCAAGTACCACAGTATTAAGACTAATAAGTGGTGATAAAGCCCAGTGTGGCTGGCCATAAAAGTAAGTTTTAAAACCCAGAGTTTGAATAATAAGTACGCACATTTGTTTATATCTATATGAAGGCTGCCCTCGGTGTCAGGTTCGAGGTGTGAGGTGGCAGGGTTGTCTGTAATTCATGCCTCACAGCAAGACAGGTCTTGAAACCAAACGCGAGATTATCTGTTCTTTTAAACATCAATGTGGCACCTGGCACCTGCATTTAAATTGTGCATTATTCATCCGTGGTTCAACAATCTGATTATTTTTAGATAGGAATTTAAGGTAAAATGACACCTGGGTATATTGAGAGTGGCCTGCAGCTGGAATCCAACTATCAGCATTCTGGCATTTGCTTGAGGAAAATATACTTTTCAAAAGGCAGGGGTCAGCAGCAGCAGGTCACTAAGAACTGCTGCAGGAAGTCACTGATTCCTGGAAGCTGTGACTGGTGTCTTGACACACTGGAAGTTTTCCCAGATGACTTGGCTAAAGCAGATAAAGCTCCCCTGCTCATATGTATTTCCTTATTGATGGTAGAGGATAGAAACAAGGGAAGACAGTATCTTGGATCTGATTTTGCAGGGAACAGAACAATACTTGATTCATTCAGTAGATTAGCCAACAAATATTCATTGAGTATTTACTATGTACCCAGCATTGTATTTGATGCTATACAATGGTGAGAGAAAACAAATGTTACCATGTCTTCATGAAGCACAAGGCTCAATGGGCAGGATTAACATTAATCCAATAATCATGTAAATATAGAGTTTCCACATAATAAATGCTGCCAGTGAAAAGTCTATGATACTATCAGGGCAGACAAGGGGAATTTGGTATAACCAAGGAGATAAGACAGGACATCCCTAGATGGGAGGCAATTTTCAAGTCTGCAAAATGAGCAAAATTAAGTGAAGGGAGTGGGAGATCATTCATATACTTGGAATAATATGTGCAAAGGCCCTGAGGCAGAAGGAGCACACACGTTTGGGGGACTGGCAGATCAGTGTAGCTGACACAGAGAGAGAGGATGGGCTGTTTTAAGACAAGCCCGAAGAGGTAGGAAGTGACTCACCATAAAGCTTCTAAACTCTACCAAGTGTTCATATTTTCAGTCATGCAGGCAAAATCGGTGTAACCATACTTTAAAAAGAGGCAACAGGTACATATAAAAGGTTAAAGCCAATATATATTGATTTGCTAGCATTAAGAAGACAGGAAGAACAATAAGCTCTGAAAAAGATGCCAAAGGAACACAAGTGTCTGTGTCCGTAACACACAAGCAACTAACAGATGGTGGATTGTGTCCTATGTTGTAGAGAACATCTTTAAATAATATAAAGATTTACTAGAGGAAGAGATCATACAAGATGATCAGAGAAAATTGAATCTGGGGAAAACTTCACAGAAGAAGCTCAATGAACAGTCAATCAAATTTCTACTGGAAGAAACAGAGTGTCTGGGGTTGCTACTATTGATAAAAGTATCAAAGTGAGCAAAAAAAATCCAACACTAAAAGTAGACCATGTTCTTCATCTTTAGGAAAAATGGTAGAAACTCCAGGTAGGTTGTGTTACAGGTTATGCTTGGAGATGTTGTAACACCTTTATTAAACTCTTTAACTTAAATCTCAATGGATCTTCAAAATAATACTATGAGAGAATACTAAGCTTTAGCAACTATTTCCATTTTACTGAAATCTAAGAGAGAATAAATCATTTGTCCAAGAACACACAATCAGCTATGATTAACCCAGGTTTAAAACATAGGTCACAAGTTTCCTTGACTGAGTCACAAATTTCATTCATTCAGAATCTGTCTTTATAATTTTGACACATCTGCCCATCACTTTACTGTTACACACTTAACTGTTTCTCTTTCAATCAACTTATTCTTTTTCCTTAATCAAATTTTTGGAAGGAAATTTTATATCTTTCCCTTAAATGAAAAACCAGTATCATCTGTCACAAATCAAAGGAAACCATAAACATAAAAATTTTTTAAAGAAAATAATTCTTTAGATATTATTGTCTTTAAAAGAGCATGAAATGAACATTCTCTCTGTTAAAAGAGAAATTAGCAAATATTATAAAGGTGTTTTAAAAAAAAACATGCTGGATGAGGATATGGAGAAAAAGAAATATTCAAATGCCCCAGCAAGTGGGAGTATAAACGGGAATAACTATTATGGAGAGAAACCTGGCAATATTTACAGAATGTGTGTGTATATACATGATACATACACATATTATATATAAGGTATATAAATATATATATTTATATATACATATATAAACACATGTATTAAGTGTGTGTGTGTATATATATATACACACATATATATGCATTATTTTGAACACAGAAATTCTATCTCTAGATGTATACCCTAGAGCAGGGGTTAGTGAACTTTTTTCTGTAAAGAGCCAGATAATAAATATTTTAATCTTTGCAGCCCATACAGTACAAGCCATACATCTCTGCTGTAGTAGTGTGAAAATAGTCATAGATAATAAGCAAACAAATGGTCCTGATTGAGCTCCAACAAAACCTTACTATGGACACTAAAATTTGAATTTCATACAATTACATGTCATGAAACACTATTCTTTTGGGTTTTCTCAACCTTTTTAAAAATTTAAAAATCCCTTCCTAGTTCACTGACTTTACAAAACAAGTGACCAGCTGGATTTAGAAGCCTGGACTGTGTTTTGCTGACTCTGCCCTAGAGTAATTCATCTGTATGTGGATAAGAGAAATGTACAACTAACTACAGTGTGTCTGTTACAGGCATGCTTTGAATAGCAGTCTTAGTTTAGGTTCCCAAGAATAGATCCCAAAACAAAGATTAGCATTCACATAGTTTATCTGGGAGGTGATCCCAGGAAAAACGAAGCAGAAAAACGAAGGGTGCATGATCAACAAACTGCCACCACAGCCAACTGAGGCAAATACTGGTGGGAAACAACCCCTCAGAGTTCTTCACAGAGGTGTGAAAAGCTGGGGCATTTATCCACTAAATTCCTGCTCTCCTTGAATGAAGACTGCTTCAGGCTCTCTGGCATTTCAGCTTGCTCTGAGAGCGGGCTGCGTGTGCTCTTACTGTGTCAGAACAAAAACCCTCCAGCGGGGTGTCACTGGAAGCAGGCTTCAGCCTAAAGAAGTAAATGCCAAGGGCAAAAACTAAGCATACGCTAAAAAGCAAAATTTATAAATGAACCTGAAAATGAATAAATTGCCATTTGCTCACACAATGGAATATTACATATCAAATGAATGGTGTAGATCTATATTAGTTAAGAATGGATACATTTCAACATACTACACTGAGGAAAAATGGAATTTCTATCATAGTAATTACAATATGCAACATTTTTATAAAGCTTAAAAGAATGCAAAACTGTAGCAAATTCAGAAATAGCAGGTGCATTTGGAGAACAGGGGGAGGAAAAGAAGTAAAGTTACCCAGAGGACCACAGCTTTACCTCTACTCTCTTGCTTACAAAAAAAGAAAAAAAAAAAATGGTAACATGTTATATATGAAAAATCTGGGTGTGGTTACATGTGTATTCATGCTAATATTTCTATATTTTTCTTTGTGTGTTTGAGATTTCATTTAAAAAAAAGCTTTAGAGAACTGAGTTAACCTATAAACCTGAGTTGGTCTTGTCAAAAGAGAAAACCTTTAGAAGAAGGGAATGAATTACTTGTGCAAAAAAATAAAATAAAACTTTGAGATTGTTTGGTGTAGAAGTTTTCAATATTAAGTGTTTTCAGAAATATCACTGACTTCGGTAGAGAAGAACAGTATAGATATGAAATATGTAAATAGTTTTTATAGTAAAATAGCTGGGAAAATTAAGAAATAGCTAACAAAGTATCTTGAAAAAAGTACTCCACAATGTAAACTAATGTAATGATTACTGAAAGACAATGACTTATTGGACTGTTCAAACACTTGGTGTTAGTTATTGAATATTTATGAAAATGACTGCCTTATCTTTTGTCAAACCAAAACAAATTCCTTTTTCTCCTTTTATCATCTTTATTATGATAGAATTTCAGTTTTTTATACAATTTCATGCATAATCATTTGAAAGTATCAACAACTGAAACTTTTAAAATACTGAGTGTTTATGCTTTGTAATTCATTATTTATGACAAAGAAGCAAAAATAAGTCCAACAAATATCAACTATTTACAGTTAACTAGCAGTATGCCAAGTGCCTTGAATATGTAATCTCATATAATCCTTACTCAACCTTGTGATATAGACATATTACCATCCCTGCCCGGAAACAGCTCATGCGACTTGCCCAAGAATATAAATTTAAGACTTATGGTGGCTAGGCATTTGAATTGAGTCCTGTTAGTTCATTCTGCATCTTTACCCTTAGTCACTTAGCCACAATTCATCCCCAAAGAAAAACATTTATAAGTCAAATTCTATCATACAAAGCAAGGAAATATCAAATTTTATCTTGACATATTTCACATTTAAAAAAGCCATTACTAGATTTTAGAAATCTTCTCAGTCATCAGCTCCATTATCATGATTCATTGCAATAAGATTTAAATATTTGCCATAATTCACTTTCACATAACCCACTGCATACGTGTAAAGTTCATAAGTTAAATTATACTACACAAGAGGGCTAAGATAACCGTATATTCCTGCTTCCATGAATATAAAAGAGGCTCATTTTAAGAAAATTCTCTCTCTGAATATACAGATTGTGAGACCTGGGATTCTCCCAGTAAGGATGATGCTGCTCCTGGCATTCACAGAGCACTTCAGCACCTGGCCAGTGTTTGACCGTGTCCCGTTCCTTGCCAGGCTCAAAAAGGACATATAAACGATGTCAGTGAGAAGTCTGACTGTCAATATTAAGTTCAGTTCAGTTCAGTTCAGCCGCTCAGTCGTGTCCAACTCTTTGCAGCCCCATGATCTGCAGCACGCCAGGCGTCCCTGTCCAAACCAATTCCCAGACCCATCCCAAACTCGTGTCCATTGAGTCGGTGATGCCATCCAACCATCTCATCCTCTGTCATCCCCTTCTCCTCCTGCGCTCAATCTTTCCCAGCATCAGGGTCTTTTCCAATGAGTCAGCTCTACACATCAGGTGGCCAAAGTATTGGAGTTTCAGTTTCAATGTCAGACCTTCCAATGAAAACTCAGGACTGATCTCCTTTAGGATGGACTGGTTGGATCTCCTTGCAGTCCAAGGGACTCGCAAGAGTCTTCTCCAACACCACAGTTCAAAAGCATCAATTCTTCGCTGCTTAGCTTTCTTCACAGTCCAACTCTCACATCCATACATGACCACTGGAAAAACAATAGCCTTGACTAGATGGACCTTAGTCCACAAAGTAATGTCTCTGCTTTTCAATATGCTATCTAGGTTGGTCATAACTTTTCTTCCAAGGAGTAAGCATCTTTTAATTTCATGGCTGCAATCACCATCTGCAGTGATTTTGGAGCCCAAAAAAATAAAGTTTCTCACTGTTTCCACAGTTTCCCCATCTATTTACCATGAAATGATGGGGCCAGATGCCATGATCTTTGTTTTCTGAATGTTGAGCTTTAAGCCAACTTTTTCACTCTCCACTTTCACTTTCAAGAGGCTCTTTAGTTTTTCTTCACTTTCTGCCATAAGGGTGGTGTTATCTGCATATCTGAGGTGATTGATATTTCTCCCAGCAATCTTGATTCCAGCTTGTGCTTCCTCCAGCCCAGCGTTTCTCATGATGTACTCTGCATATAAGTTAAATAAGCAGGGTGACAATATACAGCCTTGATATACTCCTTTTCCTATTTGGAACCAGTCTGTTGTTCCATATCCAGTTCTAACTATTGCTTCATGACCTGCATATAGTTTCTTAAGAGGCAGGTCAGGTGGTCTGGTATTCCCATTTCTTTCAGAATTTTCCACAGTTTATTGTGACCCACAGAGTCAAAGACTTTGGTGTAGTCAATAAGGCAGAAATAGATGTTTTTCTGGAACTCTCTTGCTTTTTTGATGATCCAGCAGACGTTGGCAATTTGATATCTGGTTCCGCTGCCCTTTCTAAAACCAGCTTGAACATCTGGAAGTTCACAGTTCATGTATTGCTGAAGCCTGGCTTGGACTACTTTACTAGCAGGTGAGATGAGTGCAACTGTGTGGTAGTTTGAGCATTCTTTGGCATTGCCTTTCTTTGGGATTGGAATGAAAACAGATTTTCCAGTCCTGCAGCCACTGCTGACTTTTCCAAATTTGCTGACATATTGAGTGCAGCACTTTCACAGCATCATCTTTCAGGATTTGAAATAGCTCCGCTGGAATTCCATCACCTCCACTAGCTTTATTCGTAGTGATGCTTCCTAAGGCCCACTTGACTTCACATTCCAAGATGTTTGGCTCTAGGTGAGTGATCACACCATCATGATTAATTGGGTCAGGAAGATCTTTTTTGTACAGTTCTTCCGTGTATTCTTGCCACCTTGTCTTAATATCTTCTGCTTCTGTCAGGTCCATACCATTTCTGTCCTTTATTGTGCCCATCTTTGCATGAAATATTCCACTGGCATCTCTAATTTTTTTGAAGAGATCTCTGCTAAGTTGCTTCAGTCATGTCCAACTCTGTGTGACCCCATAGACGGCAGCCCACCAGGCTCCCCCGTCCCTGGGATTCTCCAGGCAAGAACACTGGAGTGGGTTGCCATTTCCT
>SJYX01013068.1:82266-146236 GCA_006410675.1 Oreotragus oreotragus | reverse complement strand
CTGGCTCTTCAGTGCTAGTTGGGCTTTTTTGGTCTTTTTGTCTCTTTTGTCCAGAATTTGCCCCCGCTGTACATACATGTAGTTATTTTAGTCCCTTATGATTTCTTTGTATTTTGTAGCTCAAAGAGATGTTTGTCCAGGTGCAAGCATTGGAGCAGTGCAGCAAAGGGTTTCAAGTCCCAGGTCTGTCTCATACAGAAAGCCTGAACCAAAGACAAAAATGTGAAAATAGAGAGCTATCTTCAAGCAGCATGGTAACTGATAGCCTAAGGAATATGTCTTATCAGTTTTATCTTGAAGCCATTGAATTAAGGCTGTTAAATATTATGTTTTACATTAATAAAATCTTAAATTTATGTCATGCACCTCAAAAAATATTTTGAATGGGTGAAAAGATCTACCTAATTTATATTTTATAAAATTTCGCAGGATGAGAAGTAGGTTTAACTTATCAAGACTGATTCCCTGAAGGCTGTGTGTCTGTGTGCTCAATTGTGTCCAAACTCTGCAACCCCAATGACTATAGCCCACAAGGCCCTTCTTTCCATGGAATTTTCCAGGTGAGAATACTGGAATGAATTGCCATTTCCAACTCCAAGGCATCTTCTCAACCCAGGGATTGAACGCACATCTCTTGTGTCTCTTGCATGGGCAGGTAGATTCTTTACCACTGGACCACCTGGGAAGCCAACACTGAGGCTGGTCTCCAAGAAACAGAAAATACCTCCTGCAGAGCTCCATGGAAATCTGTGCTTAAAGTAGTCATGACTCTATAAGACTTGACTCTCAGCCTCCCTGCTGGAGGCCAACGGAGGGGCTGGTACTAAGAGCCAACAATGAATGGGAGCTGGTAAGGTGGAGGTGGAGTTGATGTCCCACCAATAATATTACTGTTTAATTATGGCTCTGATTCCACCAGGAAAGGGTCCGGACATTGCCTAATCATGTGGCTTGGAAGCCACAGAGCTCAGAGTCTGTTTCTCTTCTCCCTCTCCTTCACCCCACTCTGCTAACGTCATCATTTCTTTTCCTGCTGACTTTGTAGATTTCAGATACACCCCCATGTTTTGAGCCAGATCTATCCTTCTTGGCTTAGGAGCAAGGAAATTTTGCTACTTTGTTGCTTTTGTATTTATCTTGGTATTTACAGATTTCTCTGGTCTGAGGTAATAGCAATTATCAATGAAATCAAGGGCTTCCCTGGTGGTTCAGTGGTAAAGAACCCATCTGCAATGCAGGATATGTGGCAGGAGCTGCAGGTTTGATCCCTGGGTCAGGAAGATTCCCTGGAAAAGGAAATGGCAATCCACTGCAGTATTCTTGCTTGGGAAATCCCATGGACAGAAGGGACTGGTGGACTACAGTCTGTGGGGTCGCAAAGGAGTTGGCCATAACTTAGCCACTAAACAACAACAAACAAATGAGTTTTCTGGTTCACTCTTCCTAAAGAAATAGTATTATGTGTGGATAACTTGGACATTTACTACGTTGAAGGTCAGGAACGGCGGCGGTAAGGAGATACACCTTGTCCAAGGTAAGGAGCAGCGGCTGTGCTTTGCTGGAGCAGCTTGAAGAGATACCCCACACCCAAGGTAAGAGAAACCCAAGTAAGATGGTAGGTGTTAAGATGCAAAGCTGAAACTCCAGTACTTTGGCCACTTCATGCGAAGAGTTGACTCTTCGAGTTGGAAAAGACTCTGATGCTGGGAGGGATTGGGGGCAGGAGGAGAAGGGGACGACAGAGGATGAGATGGCTGCATGGCATCACGGACTCGATGAATGTGAGTCTGAGTGAACTCCGGTAGATGGTGATGAACAAGGAGGCCTGGCGTGCTGCAATTCATGGGGTCGCAAAGAGTCAGACACGACTGAGCGACTGAACTGAACTGAACTGAAAGCAAATAGTGAACCTAAAATTTCAGACAGATATTTAAAAAATATGAGACAGCAGCTACTCTACTTACTAGTCAAATGAAATAGAAGATATCACATAGATGTTCAAACAAAAATTTCTGTAAGAAAAAGACTTGTCATTATTATCATGCTATTGAACAGTACTTCAATTCATTATACAAATAAATAAATAAGTACAAATAAATATGCCCATTTCTTCAATAAGTCTAATTTTTATAAATATAAATGTCATTTCTCCTTCCCTCCTCCCTCTCCCTGGTTTCACTTTCTACTTCTGCATCACAGAGATAATCACTGTTAAATTTCTTTTATACTTTCCAGAAACATTTGAGGTATATTTATATTCTTTGGGGTTTCCCATCTGGCTCAGTGGGTAAAGAATCAACCTGCAATGTTTTTAGGCAAATAAAATCTGAAAATATTTTTATTCACACTATACTGATTCACTTTTTCTTGAAAATCACATATCTTTTCATATCATCTATACAAATCTTCTGTGTTCTTTTAATTGTAGCAGAGTGCCCTGTGCAACCATTTAATCAGTGGTTGGCAAATTTTTTCTACAAAGGGTCATATCATAAATATTTCAGGCCTTATGAGCTATATGTCTTTCACAGCTACTCAATTCTGCCACAAGCAATAGCTAATTGTTAGGTGTGGCTCTTTTCCAAAAACACTTTATATGCAAGCTGGATTTGGCCCATAGGTCAAGGTTTGCTGACCCCTGATTTTTACAATCAGCCATGAAGTGGTAGAAATGGTTATTTCCTATTTGCTGTTATTAATATTAAGAACACTGCTGATATGAAACTCCATAATGCAAACACTCTTGCTTGATCAAGGTAGAATGAATATACTACAGAACATTTAAAATATTGCTTTAAAAGTGAGAAGACAATCTTGTATATTCTGGGCTTCTTTCCATCAAGTCCATATGGTTTCTCTATGGACAAACGGATATTTTTCTGTCTGGGTCCTTTCTTTGTCAATCTGGGCTCTTTCCTTCCCTAATGATGGGTAAGTGAAAATGCAGAGACTCCTATCTATTATTGTAACTATTTCCTCTTTGCCCTGATTTGTGTTTTCTAGAGGTTAGTGACAGAGTGATATCCCTTTGGGAGAGAATTGTCTAACAAGCAAATGCAGAGACATTACTTTGCCAACAAAGGTCCGTCTAGTCAAGTCTATGGTTTTTCCAGTAGTCATGTATGGATGTGAGAGTTGGACTGTGAAGAAAGCTGAGCGCTGAAGAATTGATGCTTTTGAACTGTGGTATTGGAGAAGACTCTCGAGAGTTCCTTGGACTGCTAGGAGATCCAACCAGTCCATTCTGAAGGAGATCAGCCCTGGGATTTCTTTGGAAGGAATGATGCTAAAGTTGAAACTCCAGTACTTTGGCCACCTCATGCGAAGAGTTGACTCACTGGAAAAGACTCTGATGCTGGGAGGGATTGGAGGCGGGAGGAGAAGGGGACGACAGAGGATGAAATGGCTGGATGGCATCACTGACTTGATGGACGCGAATCTGAGTGAACTCTGGGAGTTGGTGATGGACAGGGAGGCCTGGTGTGCTGCAATTCATGGGATCGCAAAGAGTCGGACACAACTGAACAACTGAACTGAACTGAACTGAAAGGTAAAACATAAAGGGAAATACCTGGAGCAGAGCTGAGTGGAGACTGAATGCAATGCCTGTCTTTCTCTTTTCTTTTTTCTTTCTGCTTCTTTTACTGTTTTTTACTTTGAAAAAAAAATTTTTTTTTAATTTTGAGACTCTTCGTGACTAGTTGAGCTTTAACCAGAATAGTGCCATACAATAGGAAGTTTCTGGAAACAGCTTTTAACATTTAAAGACCTCAAAGACATTTCTATAAGTGGCTTCAAAGGATGAATAAGTTAATACTCTCAACTAAAGGGTATTTGGGAAAACATCAGACCACATTTATCAGTGGACAGTGGGCACAACTGCTTCTGCTTCCACGAGTTAAACGTTTATATGTAGTAAAAAAAAAAAAAAAAAAACCTTTATACAATGTCTGGTAAGACTAGAGTTAGGAACTTCTGTTCCTGCTCCTCAACAAATGGTCTCATGATCAGCCCTAGCAGACATATGAATTTTAACCCATTTTTGCTCCCTTTATCCCTGAAGTGCTCATCGGGGATGTCATTACTAACTAGAGTACTTTTATTTTCACTTGTCACCACTGCTTGAAAAAATTAAATCCCTGAGTTCTTGATTCACCATCATCCCATCAGACTTTCAGACTGAGGTTTTCAAACAAATATCTTTGTGCTTAGAATTTATTGAGTTCATAACTAAAGGTCTCATCTATAGAGGGGAACACTCACCATCTGAAGAAGGTCCCAAATGACTGAACAGGATGTAAGCACCATGAAGATTCAGTACTGAGATAGCAGTTAATATTAATCTGGGTCTGAAATTTAGCTTGACTGAAATCCAGTCTGGTTTATTTGATGCAGGCAATGTCATAATATACATGGTTGTACCTTTTGTAATGAACTAGCTTATCTTAAACCAGTGTTATCTGGATGGAGGTTCATGACACTGTTGAGGAGGCAGTGATCAAGACCATCCCCAAGAAAAAGAAAGGCAAAATGATTGTCTGAGGAGGCCTTACAAATAGCTGAGAAAAGAAGAGAAGCTAAAGGCAAAGAAGAAAAGGAAAGATATAAACACCTGAATACAGAGTTCCAAAGAATAGCAAGGAGAGATAAGAAGGCCTTCCTCAGTGATCAATGCAAAGAAATAGAGGAAAACAATAGAATGGGAAAGACTAGAGATCTCTTCAAGAAAACTGGAGATACCAAGGGAACATTTCATGCAAAGATGGGCTCGATAAAGGACAGAAATGGTATGGACCTAACAGAAGCAGAAGATATTAAGAAGAGGTGGCAACAATACACAGAAGAATTATACAAAAAAGATATTCATGACCCAGACAACCATGATGGTGTGATCACTCACCTAGAACCAGACACCCTGGAATGCAAAGTCAAGTGGGCCTTAGGAAGCATCACTACAAACAAAGCTAGAGGAGGGGATGGAATTCCAGTTAAGCTATTTCAAATCCTAAAATATGATATTGTGAAAGTACTTCACCCAATATGCCAGCAAATCTGAAAAACTCAGCAGTGGACACATAATTGGAAAAAGTGTTTTCATTCCAATCCCAAAGAAAGGCAATGATAAAGAATGCTCAGACTACCGCACAATTGCACTCATCTCACATGCTAGCAAAGTAATGCTCAAAATTCTCCAAGCCAGGCTTCAACAGCACATGAACCATGAACTTCCAGTTGTTCAAGCTGGATTTAGAAAAGGCAGAGGAACCAGAGATCAAATTGCCAACATCCAATGATCATCAAAAAGCAAGAGAGTTCCAGAAAAACATCTACTTCTGTTTTATTGACTATGCCAAAGCCTTTGACTGTATGGATCACAACAAACTGTGGAAAATTCTTAATGAGATGGGAATGCCAGACCACCTTTCCTGCCTCTTGAGAAATCTATATGCAGGTCAAGAAGCAACAGTTAGAACAGGACATGGAACAGACTGGTTTCAAATTGGGAAAAGTGTATGCCAAGGTTGTATATTGTCACCCTGCTTATTTAAAGTATATGCAGAGTACATCATGCAAAATGCCAGGCTGGATGAAGCAAAAGCTGGAATCAAGATTGCCGGGAAAAAAACCAGTAATCTCAGATATGCAGATGACACCATCCTTGGGGCAGAAAGCGAAGAAGAATGAAAGAGCCTCTTGATAAAAGTGAAAGAGGAGAGTGAAAATGTTGACTTAAAGCTCAACATTCAGAAAACTCAGATCATAGCATCTGGTCCCACCACTTCATGCCAAATAGATGGGGAAACAATGGAAACAGTGACATACAGACTTTATCTTTGGGGGCTCCAAAATCACTGCAGATGGTGATTGCAGCCATGAAATTAAGACACTTGCTCCTTGAAAGAAAGCTATGACCAATCTGGACAGCATATTAAAAAGCAGAGACATTACTCTGGCAACAAAGGTCTGTCTAGTCAAAGCTATGGTTTTTCCAGTAGTCATGTATGGATTTGAGAATTGGACCATAAAGAAAGCTGATCATTGAAGAATTGATGCTTTTGAACTGTGGTGTTGGAGAAGACTCTTGAGAGTCACTTGGACTGCAAGGAGATCCAACCAGTCCATCCTAAAAAAAAAANGTTGAGAAATCTATATGCAGGTCAAGAAGCAACAGTTAGAACAGGACATGGAACAGACTGGTTTCAAATTGGGAAAAGTGTATGCCAAGGTTGTATATTGTCACCCTGCTTATTTAAAGTATATGCAGAGTACATCATGCAAAATGCCAGGCTGGATGAAGCAAAAGCTGGAATCAAGATTGCCGGGAAAAAAACCAGTAATCTCAGATATGCAGATGACACCATCCTTGGGGCAGAAAGCGAAGAAGAATGAAAGAGCCTCTTGATAAAAGTGAAAGAGGAGAGTGAAAATGTTGACTTAAAGCTCAACATTCAGAAAACTCAGATCATAGCATCTGGTCCCACCACTTCATGCCAAATAGATGGGGAAACAATGGAAACAGTGACATACAGACTTTATCTTTGGGGGCTCCAAAATCACTGCAGATGGTGATTGCAGCCATGAAATTAAGACACTTGCTCCTTGAAAGAAAGCTATGACCAATCTGGACAGCATATTAAAAAGCAGAGACATTACTCTGGCAACAAAGGTCTGTCTAGTCAAAGCTATGGTTTTTCCAGTAGTCATGTATGGATTTGAGAATTGGACCATAAAGAAAGCTGATCATTGAAGAATTGATGCTTTTGAACTGTGGTGTTGGAGAAGACTCTTGAGAGTCACTTGGACTGCAAGGAGATCCAACCAGTCCATCCTAAAAAAAAAATCAGTCCTGAATATTCATTGGAAGCACTTGATGCTGAAGCTGATGCTGAAGCTGAAACTCCAATACTTTGGCCACCTGATGTGAAGAACTGATTCATTGGAAAAGACCCTGATGATGGGAAAGACTGAAGGCAGGAGGAGAAGGGGACGACAGAGGATGAGATGGTTGGATGGCATCACCAACTCGATGGACATGAGTCTGAGCAAGCTCTGGGAGTTGATGATGGACAGGGAAGCCTGGCATGCTACAGTCCATGGGGTCGCAAATAGTCAGACACGACTGAGCGACTGAACTGAGCTGAACTGATCTGTTATATCCCACCCATGAAGAAGGTTAAAACTCCTTCTAGTTCATCCACTCTGAGCCCCTCCCCCTATCTGGAGAATATCTATATTTTCTCACCAGTGTCTCACTCCCTTCTCATAAGTCTATGAAGCCCAGGGGTTTTATGCAAACAAAGAAGGTCAGTCCTAGTTACTAATCAGAGAAAAGGCATCAGAAAGTCTCACTAATCCCCTTAATTGTATTTGCTACTGTTGCTACTAAAAGTCAGAATCCAGTCACACTTTAGTGATTCAGGCATGAACTACACAGAAACTAGGTTTTCTGAAGGCAGTTTCTCAGAGGAGAGCAGAAAAAGGCAAAAATTCTCTTCCCAATATTATAGCTACCTCTGGTCTCTTCACACAAAGCCTTATGTTAAATTGGAGACCATCTCCCTAGGGGATGGGCTCTTTGTGCTAAAATCATGCAATTATCACCAAAGGAAATCAAGCAGATATGGGGAGGGGTAGAGTGAAATATATCTGTTAGGTTAACATAACCAAAAAAAAAGAGGGTGAGCCAGTCTGTATCACCTGGATAGACACCCCAATGAGCCTGTAGTCAGACATTGCTAGCAGTCCCTGTTGCTGAAAACACGTATTAGCTCCTTCAGAAAACCCCAGAAGGGATTTCTGGATAGGTTCCTAGGTTGACCCAAGTAATCAGTTTTGGATATGGATTGGAAACATCTAGTTTGACAATGGATATACATACAGAGAGAAATCACTTTTATTATATATAACTGCTCCACACTAATTGTCACAAAGCAGTTGCCCCTATTGTCATCTGGAACAGGCTGCAGGTGATGAAACCACTCTTTCCAGCTACTGTTCACCCAGCCTGCTTAGTCACTCAGTCATGTCCAACTCTTTGCAACCCCATGGACTGTAAAATCGTGCAATTATCATGACTGTCCATAGGGATTCTCAGGCAAGAATACTGGAGTGGGTTGCCAGGCCCCCCTCCAGGGTGTCTTCCCAACTCAGGAACTGAACCAGGGTCTCCTGCATTGCAAGCGGATGTCCACCTGGCCTGCCCACTACATAGGGGAGAAGCCCATAATCAACAGCGCATCACCCGTAAGGATACTGAGGGACAAAGACATTGCCAGGGCTTCAGGAAAGATGAAAATATGTGACTAAGGTAACCTGGGGTAAAAGGATGCTACTTTTGCCTCATTCTGTGACATGTGTGTGCACATACACACACCAGACATCTATATGATGTCAGAAATGCTGTGATTTGGTCTGCCTCTCTAGAACTTCTTGAAGGCCTGCAGTACCAGTTCAGAATTCAGAACATGGCTTTCCTTCCAGTTGGTTTCATCTCAGGACTAGTGTAGGCAAGGCCACACCAGTACATCAGACAACTTAACAACTTTCTAAACTACAAGAAACCTATCAAAACCTAGAGCACTGTGTTCTTGGAAGGTTCTTTAATCCCTTGACAAAGTTACCCATCTCTTTTCTGGAAACTTTTGAAATGGAGACAGGAAATAGAATCCAGAATAGTCAGAGGAAGGATCCTTACCTTACACCTGCATTAGCGAAAGGAGCCACTCAAGTGGTCTTCCCCCTAAAATATTCTTCTCCAGAGTGTCCTGAATATCCTGCTCTCTAGGAACTTTTATGACAACAACTCTTATTAAATACATACATATTTTTAAAGTTCCACATCTCCAGGCATTCCATTACACGGTGAAGTAGTAAAGATATTTAGTTATCTATTTGAGCACATGATTCTATAATAAATGAATTAAGCTAGCCGAGAAGAAACTAAAATTTCTACCACTGAGTTGGTTCATCATCCATATTGAGTCAACAGTACACAGCTAACAACTCTATGATATTTGTTTTGGAAATACTGAGAGCATAAATATATGACTTCTGCTTAATATGGCAAGTTTAAATAATAGATTTCTCAATTTTCTTCTGACCAGTAATCTCAGCAGTCATCAGGTATATTCCCTTCCTGCTCATCCTCATCAAGACCTTGCATCTGGGTAGCATCTCTGCCAAGGGCCCCTCAGAGAGCCTGAGTCACTGAAAGCAGTCGTGTTCAAAAGCTTTTCTTACCTTGAGCCCCAGTACCCCTTATCGGTATCTACATTTGTCTTTGTTTTCACTTTTGGGTTCACCCAAAGTCTAATCTCATCCTCAGACCACAGCCATTTTGAGTGTTGGCTGGGCAGCTTCCTCAGAGGCTCAGTGGTAAAGAATACACCTGCCAAGTAGGAGATGCAAGAGACACTGGTTCAGTCCCTGGGTCAGGAAGATCCCCTGGAGAAGGAAGTGGCAACACACTCCATTCTTCTTACCTGGAGAATCCCATGGACAGAGGAACCTGGTGGGCTACAGTCCATGGGGTCACAAAAGAGACGGACTTGACTGAGCAACTAAACAACAACGGCATCTCCTAGGTGCTTCATAAACGTTACTTCTCCAGGTTGAAGATCTCTTGACTATTTCAACGAATCATCAAATCGTACAGTTTTGAGTGACTCCACCACCATTTTTTGCTCTCTACCAGTGTTAAATTAACTGAGGTATACTAAAATTTTTAAGAGCATATTTAAGCAAAGATTAATTCAAATAAAGCAGCACCAAACTGCAAGTGATTAGAAGCACAGGAGCCAGGGAAAAGGACTTACAAAGAGAAACTGCTGAAACAAAGAAAATAAATTACCTGACTGGCTGTAGCTTAAAGCCCAGTTGGCTATTCGTGATTGGTTGTCCTCAGTGTTTTGATTTTTATAACTTGGAGACATTTATAAGCCGAGAGTGTGATTTGCTTACGTAGGTCACCATGCCATTAGAGCTTCAGTGGCAAAAACTATTCTTCTAGGGTGTTCCACATGTTGATCATAATGTTCATAAGAACAACGATACTATGTAACAACTACATGCAAGGACTGCTCTGAGTGATTTACACACCCTTACCACCTCAGTAATCCTGATGCAGTTGGAGTTCTCCAGAAGCAGATGCTGGGAAAGAGTTTGAGAAAAGAAGGCAGATGGGCAGTAAGGTGTTTATTAGGGATCAAAAGCCATAAAAGGAAGGAAAATCTGTAAAAGGAAGCACAACTGCACAGAGAGAAAAATTGAATTGCTACACAGGTCTGGCAAAACCTCAGCCAATCTACCAGGGGCTCTGAAGCAATGACTCAATGAAACCATGAAATTCAATGAAGCAATGAAAGCTATCTCTAATGGGACCGAATGACTGTCCTTCATACAACCTGCACACACACTGCTCAGTCACTGGATGCAGACCTCTGGGGAAAGGGTGGGGTCTCAGGTGAGGAAACTCTGCAGCTAGTCGTGTCTGACTCTTTGCGACCCCGTGGACTGTAGCCTGCCGGCTCCTCCATCCATGGGATTTTCCAGGCAAGAATACTGGAGTGGGTTGTCATTTCTGCAGCTGAGGCAGATCCTAAAGGCAATCCCTGCAGCTAGGCCACACGTGCCTCCCAGAAGGAGGTCTGGACAGCACATCTCTATATCCGCCACAAACCTATACTTTCATTGTTTCCATTTTACACATAAGGACACTGATGTGAGGCAGGTTAAGCAATTTACTAGGATAATGCCGCTGGTAACTGAAAGATATTGATGACAGCATTCCCTCTACAGCTAAAACTATAATTAAATGCACTCACATTGAACAGCCTAGCTCACTCCTCTACACTGTCAGGCAAAGCCCTAGATAGTGAAGAAACTCAAGAACAGTGAAAGGTCTGCAATCTTGCCCTACTTTCAAGCTAACAAATTAGCCTACCCCATTTCATGGATGTTGGAAGAATACACAAGACCCTGGGCTCAAAGAAAAAGGCCTGATTACTCACAGCATGGCAGGCAGGATGAGCTTTACATTCACATCCATCTTCCTTCCTTGCTCAGCCCAAGCTGATGGCAGGTGATGTGGAAGGAAACCCTGGTGGATGCTGTGCACGTGGTGGGTTTGTGTGACAGCTGAGGAACCTGGAGTTTAGGCAATCCCATCTTATAAAGGAGGTTGCTAGAAATCTACTCAACCTTTGCCGCACAGGAGATATCTTTATTATCCTGCTTAGAAAAACATCCTCCCTCTGCTCCTCAGAGCATGTGAGACACAGCATGTTCCCAGGCTGTTTGCTAGACAAACATCCTTGAAAAGACAGTCCCTGACAAAACTTGACATGAGATGCAGAGAAATGCTGTGGAAAGCTATCTCCCAAAAGACAGAGGAAAGTGGCACGACCTTGGCCCTCCATCCATCTAGAAACAAAACCAAAATATTATTATATAATACTGTGAGAATTGCTATAATAGGGATAAGAGTAGGAAGTGACTGGAACTTGAAAGGGAAGACCTCAACAACTGGTTAATTCTGGGAAAACCTTTATATATGAGGTGATTTTTTCAATTGGGTGCTATCAGCCAGACTCTGAGTTCAATGAGTATGGCAGTCATCATGACTGGTGTTTAATAGTGAAAGTGAACGTGAAGTTGCTCAGTCGTGTCCGACACTTTGCAACCCCATGGACCGTAGCCTACCAGGTTCCGCCGTCCATGGGATTTTCCAGGCAAGAATACTGGAGTGGGTTGCCATTTGCTTCTCCAGGAGATCTGCCCGACCCAAGGATTGAACCCAGGTCTCCCACATTGTAGGCAGACGCTTTACCTGTCTGAACCAAGTGTTTAATAAGTTTCTAGAACTGAATAACTTTTGCAGAAAATAGGAAGGATAGGATATTTCATGACCATAAAAATTTACCAGCATGNATTTGCTTCTCCAGGAGATCTGCCCGACCCAAGGATTGAACCCAGGTCTCCCACATTGTAGGCAGACGCTTTACCTGTCTGAACCAAGTGTTTAATAAGTTTCTAGAACTGAATAACTTTTGCAGAAAATAGGAAGGATAGGATATTTCATGACCATAAAAATTTACCAGCATGTGAAGGGTATGAACTCTTGTGTAATGAAAATTTGAGTCCTAAAGATTTTAAACCTTGGCAGAATGATGGAGATAAGAAACATTTGTAAAATAGCTTTAAAAATTCTAATAACCTTCTTCCCCTCATTTCTTTTATATCAGGTGCTAATGCCCAGTAACTGTAACAACTATACACCATCTTTGATATTCAGATTAATATATCTGAATGCCTACTGCTTTTCAGAATACATTTTAGATGACTAATTATAAATATACAACATGAAACGTGCATTTCACCCAGTCTGAATTATCTAACAGATCATTACAACTTGTTTGCAACTTTAGCACTGAATATGTTAATTTGCTCCACATAATCACATTTTAGAAACTCCAAGTTAAATCTGTTGTTTTATCTTCGTTTATCCTGTTTTGTCTTCTCTGGAACAAGGTGGCACATGGAGGAAGATCTCTGACTCACTGAGTTTCAGTCTTGGTACTTTAGAAAACCGAGTCAAGATACTTTTGTTAGATTAGAGAAGAACAGGCTGCATTCATGATATACAATGATAACTAAGAAATAAAGGAAATGAAAGGGAAACCAGAGAGGAAAATTGAAGTTCAAAATCTTTTCTGCCATCTTTTAGAACCCCAAGTGTACTTTAAGCAGGTAGCTATAAAAGGGAATGCAAAGACTGAAAATGCTTGCTCTTAAATCACTCACTACCATTTTCTCATTTTTTTAAATTTCACTTTTATTTTATTTTACTTTACAATACTGTATTGGTTTTGCCATACATTGACATGAATCTGCCAAGGGTGTATACAAGCTCCCAATCCTGAACCCCCCTCCCACCTTCCACCCCATATCATCTCTCTGGATCATCCCCGTGCACCAGCCCCAAGCATCCTGTATCCTGTAGTGAACATAGACTGGTGCTTCATTTCTTACATGATAGTATACATGTTTCAATGCCATTCTCCCAAATCATCCCACCCTCGCCCTCTCCCTCAGAGTTCAAAAGTCCATTCTATACATCTGTGTCTCTTTTGCTATCTCGCATACAGGGTCATCATTACCATCTTTCTAAATTCCATATATATATGTGTCAGTATATTGTATTGGTGTTTTTCTTTCTGGCTTACTTCACTCTGTATAATTGGCTCCAGTTTCATCCATCTCATTAGAACTGATTCAAATGTATTCTTTTTAATGGCTGAGTAATACTCCATTGTGTATATGTACCACAGCTTTCTTATCCATTCATCTGCTGATGGACATCTAGGTTGCTTCCATGTCCTGGCTATTATAAACAGTGCTGCAACGAACATTGGGGTACATGTGTCTCTTTCAATTTTGGTTTCCTCGGTGTGTATGCCCAGCAGTGGGATTGCTGGGTCCTACCCTTCTTGATGTTGCACATACTTTGTAGAACACATTAAAAGAAGCATCTTCATGTGTGGACCAGTGGCAGGTACTCCATGTACCACTGAAGCTAGTTTATAGCTTAATGACCCTGTGTTCTTTTCTCTATGTCTGTCTCATTCCTATCAATGACCAAGCCTAGACTTCATGAAGAAGACAGGGACCCCGGGCATGAGCTCAATTCAATTGAACAAATGCTTATTGCATGCTTATCACATGCAGTACTGTGCTGACTGCAAGCACTTCAAAGACAGATAGGACATAGACCCTGCATTTAAAAAGCCTGCTTTCCCACCAGCATGATTTCTTCCACCTAGACATTTATTCACATCCATTCCTTTCTTTCCTCCATTCTGAGCTTGCCTGAGACCAATCCTTCACCCAGAACTCTGAATTTATATTCTTCCCTCACTCCCTTGTCTATGACTCCATCTGATTGAACCTTATAAACCTCTTACTTTTTACTGGCTAGGATCAAAAGTAGATAGAGGTACAGATGAAACAAGAATAACAGAATATTGACAAATTTTGAAGCTGGGTAGTGAGTTCAAGGAGGTTAATTAAATCATGTGCTTATTTTGCCTGTGTTTGAAATTTTGCATTTAAAAAAGTTTTATAAAGAGCTATGCCAACCAGAGAACCACCTGAGTACTATAGACTTTTTTTTATCTCTCCCTGACCCTAGTCATACTTAATGTAAATATACAATTTTTTTCTACACCTGTACTGGTCCCCTGTTGTGGCTGATGCAAGGAGGGTAAATCAACACATATCTAATTGCATCTCATCTTGTTAAAACTCCTTTGTTGGCTCTTTGACAAAAAAATTCAAGTTCTTTAAAATGACATTCATGACTTTGTATAACTTCCCACCTTATCTCACTTATGTTCAGCTCCACCTCACTCAGTTTCTTTTTTTGTATTATCTATATGGGCATTATCAACTTCTTACACCTCAATGAATTTGCCATGAACTCTTATACCTTCTTGATCTTACAAATGCTAACCTCCTCTGCCTGGAAAGACATCTTTATTATCCGAGTCTCCTAGCTAATTCTTACTCATCTTTATCACTATACTGAAATACTACAGATATGTATTATCTTGCCAATCCTAACACTCTATTTTATATGTATTTTACTCATATGTTTCTCTACTAGACATGAGCAGCTTGAAGGCTGAGATTGTGCCTGATGTATTTTTTCCTATTCTCATAACCAGCCCAATGATTGCAACTTAGTAGATGTTAACAATTTTTGTTAATACAACCAATGAATAAAGGTACATAATACGCTAAAGACATAATAATATTACCTACAAATATAAAGATAAAATTAAGAAGTACCAGAAAAAATGTGTTCCAATGACTCACTTGAATTTCTCAAAAAATCCTATCGTGCCTCAGTTCAGTTCAGTTCAGTTCACTATTTTAGGGCATAGGGTAATGATGAAACAATGTTTCTGAGCTCACATAGCTTGAATTCTGTTTAGGGTACACAGATAATTAAAATAGAGAATATAGTATCAATTAGTGGTAAGTATTATGAAAAAGATTAAGGCAAGATCAATGTTGATGGGGGATAACAGACTACATGAAGAACGCAGCATAAGCTTTTCTGGGGAGATGATGTTTTTGCAGGGACCTGAATGAAGAGAGGTGACAAGCTAGCTGTTAATTAGGAAGATGAGCAGTCTGAGCACAAGGAGCCAAAAGTGAAAAGGACTAGCACTGGGAATTTCAACAACTAGGAAATCTTGTGCCAAAACCTGAAATTCTACCTCCAGAAAGATATATCCTTTGGGATCCTACAGGCTTTTCTTTCTTCACTACTCTTCTATTAAAAACCAAACACCACTAGGAACAGTGACATTTCAAGTCAAGACTAATTAACAACCTGCAGAGAATAAAGCAAGAGCAGGAAGGGGAAGCGCAGTGCAGAGCAGATCCTTGGAAGGAAAGGCCAGCGGGCCCTCAGCCTTGCCTGTGTCACTGCTACATCTACACGGGTCCTCGATGGAGATGAAGATGGACTGAAATCAGCCAGGTGCAGGTGAGGTGGCAAACAAGGAGGTTCTGCTGTCTCCTCTCCTCTCCTCCCGGTTGTGCACGCCTGTCTCCTCTCAGCCACACTGTCCAATTAGAAGGCAACCTCTAGACAACACCAGGGTCAGTGACAGCAGGGTCTGGTAAACTCTGAGATCTGATCAGTCACTATACAGAAAACAGAATCAATTTTGCATGACTTTGAGCAAATGACCCTGCTATGGCAACACAGAAAAACATGGTCCTTAGGACTCCAAGAGGCTGTTAGGTTTATAGCAGTGACTTTGCCACTGATACTGCTTAGCTGTGGCAGTAAATAACAGAATGGTCAATAACACAGGCTCAGGAGGCCAAGATCACTGATCCTGTGAAAAGAGGAAAATGTGATGCTCTAGCAGACTCTTCAAATAATCAACAGAGTGATAAGAGGCAAATAAAGAAGTTGACAGGTCTACCCAACAGCAGAGGCAGGGACATCAGCCAAGAACATGTGTCACAGAAGGAAAGGAACTTACCATGCACACCAGTGAGATGATCGGATTAAGCCTTCTACTCATGTGTTAACAGAAACAGCCTCAGCATCTAGTGTCCCACCACATACAAAGCACTATGCCCAAAGTGTGCTCTAACTTTTGCATTTCATTCTGACAAGCACTTGCTCTATCATGCATAGTTTGTACACAAGGAAACTGAGGCTCAAAGCCACATGCACAAGTGGTATAGCAAAAGCAGATACCTAGATTCATTTTAATTGACATATAGTTGACATACAAGGTTATATTAGTTTCAAGTGTACAATATAGTGATTTGACATTACTATACATTACCAATTGATTGCCACAGTAAGTCTTTTATTTAGTTGGGCCCTCTTTTCTTCTTGATAAGTTTGGCTAAAGACTTATCAATTATGCTTATCTTTTCAAAGAATCAGCTCTTGGTTTCATTGATTTTATCTACTGACCTTTTTTTTAGTCTCTGTATTATTTATCTGATGTTTAATGCTTATTATCTCCTTCCTTCTACAAATCTTGGGCTTTGTTTATTCTTTCTTTAGGTGTAGGGTTAAGTTATTTGAGACTTTTCTTATTTCCTGAAGTAGGCCTGTATCGCTCTAAAGTTTCCTCTTAGAATTGCTTCTGCCATGTCTCTTAGATTTTAGAATGCTGTGTTTTCATTTTTATTTGGTTCGATGTATTTTTCTTTAATCTCCCCCTTGATTTCTTCAGTGACCCACTGGTTGTTTAGTAGCCTATTGTTTAGCCTCCACAAATTTCTGTTTTTTTTTTTTCCATTTTTCTTTTGGTAACTGATTTCGTTTCATATAATTCGCTTCATATAAAGCATCAAAAAAGATGCTTGATATCACTTTACTCTTCCCAAATTTATTGAGACATTTCATAATCTAACATGTGTTATATTCTGGAGAATTGTTCCATGTATACTTGATAAGAAAGTGTATTCTGCTATTTGAGGTAGAGTGTGCTACATATATCATTTGGTGTAAAGTGCTATTTAAAGCCCATGTTTACTTATTGATTTTTGTCTGCATGATCTATCCATTGATGTAAATGAGCACTAGGTTCCCCTATTATTATTGTACTTCTGTCAATATCTCCCTTTATGTTTCTTAATATTTGCTTTGTATATTGAGGTGTTCCTATGTTGGGTGCATAGATATTTATAAGTGTTATTTCCTCTTGTATTCATCCATTTATCATTATGTAAGCCCTTCTTTGTTTCTTGCTAGTCTTTGCTTTAAAATCTGTATTGTTTGATGTAAGTATTGCTACCTGGCTTTGTCTTTCCATTTGCATGGAATATATTTTTTCTTTCCTTCACTTTCAATGTGTGTGTGTGTTTGCCTCTGAAGTGAGGCTCTGATCTCATATATGTAGGCCTTATATTTTTTATCCATTCAATATTACCTACAAATATAAAGATAAAATTAAGAAGTACCAGAAAAAATGTGTTCCAATGACTCACTTGAATTTCTCAAAAAATCCTATCGTGCCTCAGTTCAGTTCAGTTCAGTTCACTATTTTAGGGCATAGGGTAATGATGAAACAATGTTTCTGAGCTCACATAGCTTGAATTCTGTTTAGGGTACACAGATAATTAAAATAGAGAATATAGTATCAATTAGTGGTAAGTATTATGAAAAAGATTAAGGCAAGATCAATGTTGATGGGGGATAACAGACTACATGAAGAACGCAGCATAAGCTTTTCTGGGGAGATGATATTTTTGCAGGGACCTGAATGAAGAGAGGTGACAAGCTAGCTGTTAATTAGGAAGATGAGCAGTCTGAGCACAAGGAGCCAAAAGTGAAAAGGACTAGCACTGGGAATTTCAACAACTAGGAAATCTTGTGCCAAAACCTGAAATTCTACCTCCAGAAAGATATATCCTTTGGGATCCTACAGGCTTTTCTTTCTTCACTATTTTTCTATCAAAAACCAAACACCACTAGGAACAGTGACATTTCAAGTCAAGACTAATTAACAACCTGCAGAGAATAAAGCAAGAGCAGGAAGGGGAAGCGCAGTGCAGAGCAGATCCTTGGAAGGAAAGGCAGCGGGCCCTCAGCCTTGCCTGTGTCACTGCTACATCTACACGGGTCCTCGATGGAGATGAAGATGGACTGAAATCAGCCAGGTGCAGGTGAGGTGGCAAACAAGGAGGTTCTGCTGTCTCCTCTCCTCTCCTCCCGGTTGTGCACGCCTGTCTCCTCTCAGCCACACTGTCCAATTAGAAGGCAACCTCTAGACAACACCAGGGTCAGTGACAGCAGGGTCTGGTAAACTCTGAGATCTGATCAGTCACTATACAGAAAACAGAAAGCGGGCCCTCAGCCTTGCCTGTGTCACTGCTACATCTACACGGGTCCTCGATGGAGATGAAGATGGACTGAAATCAGCCAGGTGCAGGTGAGGTGGCAAACAAGGAGGTTCTGCTGTCTCCTCTCCTCTCCTCCCGGTTGTGCACGCCTGTCTCCTCTCAGCCACACTGTCCAATTAGAAGGCAACCTCTAGACAACACCAGGGTCAGTGACAGCAGGGTCTGGTAAACTCTGAGATCTGATCAGTCACTATACAGAAAACAGAAGAATCAATTTTGCATGACTTTGAGCAAATGACCCTGCTATGGCAAGACAGAAAAACATGGTCCTTAGAACTCCAAGAGGCTGTTAGGTTCATGGCAGTGATTTTGCCACTGAAACCACTTAGCTGTGGCAGTAAATAACAGAATGGTCAGTAACACAGGCTCAGGAGGCCAAGATCACTGATCCTGTGAAAAGAGGAAAATGTGATGCTCTAGCAGACTCTTCAAATAATCAACAGAGTGATAAGAGGCAAATAAAGAAGTTGACAGGTCTACCCAACAGCAGAGGCAGGGACATCAGCCAAGAACATGTGTCACAGAAGGAAAGGAACTTACCATGCACATCAGTGAGATGATCGGATTAAGCTTTCTACTCATGTGTTAACAGAAACAGCCTCAGCATCTAGTGTCCCACCACATACAAAGCACTATGCCCAAAGTGTGCTCTAACTTTTGCATTTCATTCTGACAAGCACTTGCTCTATCATGCATAGTTTGTACACAAGGAAACTGAGGCTCAAAGCCACATGCACAAGTGGTATAGCAAAAGCAGATACCTAGATTCATTTTAATTGACATATAGTTGACATACAAGGTTATATTAGTTTCAAGTGTACAATATAGTGATTTGACATTACTATACATTACCAATTGATTGCCACAGTAAGTCTTTTATTTAGTTGGGCCCTCTTTTCTTCTTGATAAGTTTGGCTAAAGACTTATCAATTATGCTTATCTTTTCAAAGAATCAGCTCTTGGTTTCATTGATTTTATCTACTGACCTTTTTTTTAGTCTCTGTATTATTTATCTGATGTTTAATGCTTATTATCTCCTTCCTTCTACAAATCTTGGGCTTTGTTTATTCTTTCTTTAGGTGTAGGGTTAAGTTATTTGAGACTTTTCTTATTTCCTGAAGTAGGCCTGTATCGCTCTAAAGTTTCCTCTTAGAATTGCTTCTGCCATGTCTCTTAGATTTTAGAATGCTGTGTTTTCATTTTTATTTGGTTCGATGTATTTTTCTTTAATCTCCCCCTTGATTTCTTCAGTGACCCACTGGTTGTTTAGTAGCCTATTGTTTAGCCTCCACAAATTTCTGTTTTTTTTTTTTCCATTTTTCTTTTGGTAACTGATTTCGTTTCATATAATTCGCTTCATATAAAGCATCAAAAAAGATGCTTGATATCACTTTACTCTTCCCAAATTTATTGAGACATTTCATAATCTAACATGTGTTATATTCTGGAGAATTGTTCCATGTATACTTGATAAGAAAGTGTATTCTGCTATTTGAGGTAGAGTGTGCTACATATATCATTTGGTGTAAAGTGCTATTTAAAGCCCATGTTTACTTATTGATTTTTGTCTGCATGATCTATCCATTGATGTAAATGAGCACTAAGTTCCCCTATTATTATTGTACTTCTGTCAATATCTCCCTTTATGTTTCTTAATATTTGCTTTGTATATTGAGGTGTTCCTATGTTGGGTGCATAGATATTTATAAGTGTTATTTCCTCTTGTATTCATCCATTTATCATTATGTAAGCCCTTCTTTGTTTCTTGCTAGTCTTTGCTTTAAAATCTGTATTGTTTGATGTAAGTATTGCTACCTGGCTTTGTCTTTCCATTTGCATGGAATATATTTTTTCTTTCCTTCACTTTCAATGTGTGTGTGTGTTTGCCTCTGAAGTGAGGCTCTGATCTCATATATGTAGGCCTTATATTTTTTATCCATTCGGCCATCTGATGTCTTTTAATTGAAGCATTCAGCCCATTTACATTTAAAGTACTTATTTATAGATATCTACTTAATTCCACTTTATTCATTGTTCTGGTTGTTTTTGTCATTCTCTGATCCTTTCTTCTCTTGTTCTCTTTTGCTTTTGATTTGATAACTTTCTTTAGGATTATTATGTATCCTTGTGTGTGTGTGTGTGTGTGTGTGTATGTGTGTGTGTGTGTATCTGTTATAGGTTTTTGGTTTATTGTTACCATAGGTTTATATATAACAACTGATGTAGATAGCAGTCTATTTTAAGTTGATGGTTACTTAAGTTTGAGCCCATTCTAAAAGCACTACATTTTTATTTTACCCCTATGTTTTATGTTTTTGGTGTCATATTTTATATATATTTTATTTTGTATATCACCTAACATATTATGTCAGATATAGATAATTTCTGTACTTTGTCTTTTAATCTTCCTACTAACTTAATGGCAACCCCCTCCAGTACTCTTGCCTGGAGGATCCCATGGAGGGAGGAGCCCAGCAGGCTACAGTCCGCGGGGTCGCGACTAAACCACCGGCACCACTAACTTTATAAGTGGTTGACCACTACTTTCACTATTTACTTTCAATGTGTGAGATGTTTTCTTTCATAATTTTCTTGTTTCTAGTTATGCCTTTTTCTCTTTAAGGAGGTCTCCAACATTTTTTTAAGGCTAGGTTAGTGGAGATGAACTTCTTTAGCTTTTGGTTCTCTTGCTTCCAGTCTCTGATGACCCTCATCCAGAATGAGACCAAACAGGGTGGAGAATTCTCCACCTTCCTTCTCACTTTGCCCCTCTTCTACCCAGTTCTTCCCCAGCCGTTCCTTTTCTCCTCCTCTGTTTCAGAGCCATCCTAGCAGAGTGTTTTGTCAGCTAGGGCAGTAGAACCAGGATGCCTAGATCCTAGTTCTACCACTTACTCCCTATGTGACAAAGGACAAATCACTTAACCTCACTGTGTTTCTGCTTCCTCCTCTGTAAAATGAGAATGTTAGCATCTCATGGTACTTAAAGCAGGGCCAGCTTTCCATAACGAGAGATCAGTAAAGACTGCTATTATAGTCACATTTCTTTCCCCTATCATGCGGGGCAAGCACTGGTCGACTGGATCGTCCACCATCCCAAATCCTCCTTGTCTTGTTTCTCTCTTCTGCACCAATCTCCCTAAAATCTCCCCATAACCTTGGCCTCAGCAAACAACCACTCTTTTCTTTCTCCCTTTCCTTTACTTCTGTGTTCCATCTGCCACTGCCTCAGCTAACAATGTCCAAGACAGTCTAGAGTTAATGCACCTGCTTGTCCTTGAAGCTGGAAGAACTGGTAGAGGCCCCAGTCCTTCCTGGAGATAAATAGTTCAAAGACACAACCTGTGAAACTCTTGCAGAGTAGGAAGCAGGAGGGCTTTGCGGAGAGATTACAGAAGTCAGAGAGCACAGAAATTCATAGCAGGTGCCATTTCTTTAGAGGCCCAGGACACCACTCAGGAATAATAATGAGCCCTGGCCTAAGCACCCATATTTACATGACTGCTTGGAAGCAAAAGAAATCTATGCCAGCTAGTGTTTCAGGCTGATTAAAAGCATGTTCACTTGCCTTATCCATATATACTATACCCTGTCCCACTCACCCAGACCAGAAAATGTAGTTTCCCTTTGAACCAGGCCCCTTCAGTCAGAAGAGCTCTCTCAGCAGGCATACAGTCACACATAAATGTACACACATACACACACACACACACACCCTCTGACTGTCCCAGGTCTTGGAAATTCTCTCTGGAAGAGCCACATCTTTGATGACCCAGACTGTGAAAGGTGGTGAGTCAGTCATGCCCAAATTGAAAATGCCTTTCTTCAAGTGACTCTTTAATAAGATAATCCAATTCTTTTCTAAAGGATAAAACATTGAGAAAGTAAAACTCCCTATATCTCACTCACTCTCTCTCTCTCAACATAAATATTATGAGGCCTTTTATAGTACAAATCTTTGAAATTATTTCCCTCTCTAGGGAGTTACACTTGGCACCTTCTGCATCATATGCTATGAATTATTGCAAAAAGTAAAATGGTAAATCTGAAAGGAAAGAAAGCAGAGGCAAGATGGAACACACCTGAATCAGTTTCCTGATAGCCGAGCATATCGTCCTGCCATTAACACACCCTAGGGTTACTGACCATATTCCTTGACACTACATGACAGGAAATACTATACTTCTAAACTCTGACAATATTTCTATATGATCAGAGTAGAAGAAGTCTTGAGGGCTGGGCCATAGGTCTTTAGTACCCAAGCCCTATAGAACCCAGCAGAGTGACTTCCACCCCATGAAAGCTCAATAAAATCCTAACTAGGGTAGTGATTCCTAGTTTCATGAAGATTTTCAACAATGGGTATGCACAGAGATTTCAAACTCAAATGGTTATTGGAGCCAGGAACTAACAAATATGAGTAACATGGGAGAGGTAAAAACTGTGACCAATTGGACACTCACAGCCCTCCTGAAGGCGGTTTTGCTACTCTGTACCAGCTGATGCTTGCTGTACAGGAATGCAAGTCTAAAGGTATTTTTAAGAAACAGGAAATAGTATCTATTGACAATTAATTCAACTTTTAAAAAAAATCTTCATGCAAATAAAAAAATCAAAAGTTGAGTTGCAGGCCCTCAGCTTGCAACCTCTTACCATAAAAGGTCCATGTGCTTGTCTTAACAAGGAAAAAGTTGTTTATTGTCTTGGTACCTCTAATTCTCTAACTATAGAATGAAGGTAATACCTTCCTAGTGTGATTTTTTGGAGGATCAAATGTATTATTTACTACATGGTAAGCATGGTATTTGGCACATAATAAGCATCAGGATTCAAAATTATATTTTTACACATTTCCCTCAGTTCAGTTCAGTCACTCAGCCATGTCTGACTCTTTGCAACCCCATGAATTGCAGCACGCCAGGCCTCCCTGTCCATCACCATCTACCGGAGTTCACTCAGACTCACGTCCATTGAGTCAGTGATGCCATCCAACCATCTCATCCTCTGTCGTCCCCTTCTCCTCCTGCCCCCAATCCCTCCCAGCATCAGTCTTTTCCAATGAGTCAACTCTTCGCATGAGGTGGCCAAAGTACTGGAGTTTCAGCTTCAGCATCATTCCCTCCAAAGAAATCCCAGGGCTGATCTTCAGAATGGACTGGTTGGATCTCCTTGCAGTCCAAGGGACTCTCACCCTAGATCCATCTAAATGAAATATGTAGTATGTAAGTCATAAGTCCCCTATTTGATTGTATAATCTCAATAAAGAACCTGTCAAGCTGTGTTGGAAGAGTATCCACTCATTTTCATAATGTGTGACTGTAAAAACTGAGTCAGAAAGGAGACAGTTTGCTGTTCACTAAGAGTCACTGGAAGGAACAGGAAGAGTCTCGCTGTCTCAGGATACACTTAACAGGAATGAACTCTGTTATGACTCAGCAGCTTTCCTCATGGTTCTCCATATCAAAAAGAGAAGGTTTGTAAAGGTGATGAACAACCTCAGCCTGTAAGCAGTCTTTAACTGTGGTGTTCAGTTTGTTATCTTTCAAGATAATTTGCCAAGTTTCAAGATAGACATTCCACTTAGCATCACTTAAGGATACATTTTTAAATTGCATCTATTAAAGTCACACAGAGTCGGACACAACTGAAGCGACTTAGCAGCAGCAGCAGATAAAGTAAAAATCCTGAAAAATAGGAATGTACATGCCAGAGTCCATTCTAAAGCATGGATATTCAAACTCAAAAGCCCCTTGTATCTCAAAATGTGGTCCTGGGGTGGCAGCATCAGTATTACCTGGGAGCTTACTAGAAACACAGAATCTTGGGCCTCACCTACTCACTGGGACAGAATGTTCCCTCCCAGGGGATCCACACACAAAATAAAACCTGAGAAACATGATTAACTGAGTTATCCCTATAATGACCTGGAAATCGTGTGTGATAGAGGAAAGGGATAGGAAGGAAGATAGAGGAATTTCACCTTCAAAATTACAGGGAGGGTTTCTACTGTTTGATAACCCTCTCAAGGGAAAAAAAAAAAAAAAATGAAAGCCATTCCTTACCATCTGTTCAATTATAGACATCTAAAGATTCCAAATATTCCAAAGAAACCTAAAGGTTTATCCCAATTTGCTGGGAGTTGCCTTAGGCTGAGAGGCTGATTGCAGTATTGCCATCCTTCAGCCTTGCTGCTGGGACCTGCTGTTCACCCCTCCAAAGAGAGAAGGTGAGTCCAATGCTTTGTTGGTGTGGCAACAAAATCAGGGCAAGGAGCTAGGTCCAGTTTGCCAAGAAATACCACTGACAGCCTTGCTTATGCCCAAGGGATGACCGAAGTAGGTAGGTAAGTCATGCTTTTTCAAAAATGAAGAAAGGAAGGAATGAGGGGGAGAGAAGATGAGAAGGAGGGAGAAGGAATGAAGGAAGAAAGGAAACAAAAATTATTGTCAAGATATTTACTTGCCTCTCCATTGCCATCTTTCCTTTTTTTTTCTAGCTGTTGAAAAGCCAGTGCTTCTATAAACCATCCTGGGCTAATAATAAATAAGAGAGAGATGCTGTCAATAAACCTCCTGAAAGTAGCTTAGGAAAGACACAGAGCTTTATTTGTGAGCTGGAGACCCACCTTGTGTGCAGGAGAAGTCAGCCACATTTATTCCTCCTCCTTGTGTAGACCCTAGGCAGGAAGGCACTATTCATTTATGAGGCTGTGNTTCTACTCATGTGTTAACAGAAACAGCCTCAGCATCTAGTGTCCCACCACATACAAAGCACTATGCCCAAAGTGTGCTCTAACTTTTGCATTTCATTCTGACAAGCACTTGCTCTATGATGCATAGTTTGTACACAAGGAAACTGAGGCTCAAAGCCACATGCACAAGTGGTATAGCAAAAGCAGATACCTAGATTCATTTTAATTGACATATAGTTGACATACAAGGTTATATTAGTTTCAAGTGTACAATATAGTGATTTGACATTACTATACATTACCAATTGATTGCCACAGTAAGTCTTTTATTTAGTTGGGCCCTCTTTTCTTCTTGATAAGTTTGGCTAAAGACTTATCAATTATGCTTATCTTTTCAAAGAATCAGCTCTTGGTTTCATTGATTTTATCTACTGACCTTTTTTTTAGTCTCTGTATTATTTATCTGATGTTTAATGCTTATTATCTCCTTCCTTCTACAAATCTTGGGCTTTGTTTATTCTTTCTTTAGGTGTAGGGTTAAGTTATTTGAGACTTTTCTTATTTCCTGAAGTAGGCCTGTATCGCTCTAAAGTTTCCTCTTAGAATTGCTTCTGCCATGTCTCTTAGATTTTAGAATGCTGTGTTTTCATTTTTATTTGGTTCGATGTATTTTTCTTTAATCTCCCCCTTGATTTCTTCAGTGACCCACTGGTTGTTTAGTAGCCTATTGTTTAGCCTCCACAAATTTCTGTTTTTTTTTTTTCCATTTTTCTTTTGGTAACTGATTTCGTTTCATATAATTCGCTTCATATAAAGCATCAAAAAAGATGCTTGATATCACTTTACTCTTCCCAAATTTATTGAGACATTTCATAATCTAACATGTGTTATATTCTGGAGAATTGTTCCATGTATACTTGATAAGAAAGTGTATTCTGCTATTTGAGGTAGAGTGTGCTACATATATCATTTGGTGTAAAGTGCTATTTAAAGCCCATGTTTACTTATTGATTTTTGTCTGCATGATCTATCCATTGATGTAAATGAGCACTAAGTTCCCCTATTATTATTGTACTTCTGTCAATATCTCCCTTTATGTTTCTTAATATTTGCTTTGTATATTGAGGTGTTCCTATGTTGGGTGCATAGATATTTATAAGTGTTATTCCCTCTTGTATTCATCCATTTATCATTATGTAAGACCTTCTTTGTTTCTTGCTAGTCTTTGCTTTAAAATCTGTATTGTTTGATATAAGTATTGCCACCTGGCTTTGTCGTTCCATTTGCATGGAATATACTTTTTCTTTCCTTCACTTTCAATAAGTGTGTGTGTTTGCCTCTGAAGTGAGGCTCTGATCTCATATATGTAGGCCTTATATTTTTTATCCATTCGACCATCTGATGTCTTTTAATTGAAGCATTCAGCCCATTTACATTTAAAGTACTTATTTATAGATATCTACTTAATTCCACTTTATTCATTGTTCTGGTTGTTTTTGTCATTCTCTGATCCTTTCTTCTCTTGTTCTCTTTTGCTTTTGATTTGATAACTTTCTTTAGGATTATTATGTATCCTTGTGTGTGTGTGTGTGTGTGTGTGTATGTGTGTGTGTGTGTATCTGTTATAGGTTTTTGGTTTATTGTTACCATAGGTTTATATATAACAACTGATGTAGATAGCAGTCTATTTTAAGTTGATGGTTACTTAAGTTTGAGCCCATTCTAAAAGCACTACATTTTTATTTTACCCCTATGTTTTATGTTTTTGGTGTCATATTTTATATATATTTTATTTTGTATATCACCTAACATATTATGTCAGATATAGATAATTTCTGTACTTTGTCTTTTAATCTTCCTACTAACTTAATGGCAACCCCCTCCAGTACTCTTGCCTGGAGGATCCCATGGAGGGAGGAGCCCAGCAGGCTACAGTCCGCGGGGTCGCGACTAAACCACCGGCACCACTAACTTTATAAGTGGTTGACCACTACTTTCACTATTTACTTTCAATGTGTGAGATGTTTTCTTTCATAATTTTCTTGTTTCTAGTTATGCCTTTTTCTCTTTAAGGAGGTCTCCAACATTTTTTTAAGGCTAGGTTAGTGGAGATGAACTTCTTTAGCTTTTGGTTCTCTTGCTTCCAGTCTCTGATGACCCTCATCCAGAATGAGACCAAACAGGGTGGAGAATTCTCCACCTTCCTTCTCACTTTGCCCCTCTTCTACCCAGTTCTTCCCCAGCCGTGTTCCTTTTCTCCTCCTCTGTTTCAGAGCCATCCTAGCAGAGTGTTTTGTCAGCTAGGGCAGTAGAACCAGGATGCCTAGATCCTAGTTCTACCACTTACTCCCTATGTGACAAAGGACAAATCACTTAACCTCACTGTGTTTCTGCTTCCTCCTCTGTAAAATGAGAATGTTAGCATCTCATGGTACTTAAAGCAGGGCCAGCTTTCCATAACGAGAGATCAGTAAAGACTGCTATTATAGTCACATTTCTTTCCCCTATCATGCGGGGCAAGCACTGGTCGACTGGATCGTCCACCATCCCAAATCCTCCTTGTCTTGTTTCTCTCTTCTGCACCAATCTCCCTAAAATCTCCCCATAACCTTGGCCTCAGCAAACAACCACTCTTTTCTTTCTCCCTTTCCTTTACTTCTGTGTTCCATCTGCCACTGCCTCAGCTAACAATGTCCAAGACAGTCTAGAGTTAATGCACCTGCTTGTCCTTGAAGCTGGAAGAACTGGTAGAGGCCCCAGTCCTTCCTGGAGATAAATAGTTCAAAGACACAACCTGTGAAACTCTTGCAGAGTAGGAAGCAGGAGGGCTTTGCGGAGAGATTACAGAAGTCAGAGAGCACAGAAATTCATAGCAGGTGCCATTTCTTTAGAGGCCCAGGACACCACTCAGGAATAATAATGAGCCCTGGCCTAAGCACCCATATTTACATGACTGCTTGGAAGCAAAAGAAATCTATGCCAGCTAGTGTTTCAGGCTGATTAAAAGCATGTTCACTTGCCTTATCCATATATACTATACCCTGTCCCACTCACCCAGACCAGAAAATGTAGTTTCCCTTTGAACCAGGCCCCTTCAGTCAGAAGAGCTCTCTCAGCAGGCATACAGTCACACATAAATGTACACACATACACACACACACACACACCCTCTGACTGTCCCAGGTCTTGGAAATTCTCTCTGGAAGAGCCACATCTTTGATGACCCAGACTGTGAAAGGTGGTGAGTCAGTCATGCCCAAATTGAAAATGCCTTTCTTCAAGTGACTCTTTAATAAGATAATCCAATTCTTTTCTAAAGGATAAAACATTGAGAAAGTAAAACTCCCTATATCTCACTCACTCTCTCTCTCTCAACATAAATATTATGAGGCCTTTTATAGTACAAATCTTTGAAATTATTTCCCTCTCTAGGGAGTTACACTTGGCACCTTCTGCATCATATGCTATGAATTATTGCAAAAAGTAAAATGGTAAATCTGAAAGGAAAGAAAGCAGAGGCAAGATGGAACACACCTGAATCAGTTTCCTGATAGCCGAGCATATCGTCCTGCCATTAACACACCCTAGGGTTACTGACCATATTCCTTGACACTACATGACAGGAAATACTATACTTCTAAACTCTGACAATATTTCTATATGATCAGAGTAGAAGAAGTCTTGAGGGCTGGGCCATAGGTCTTTAGTACCCAAGCCCTATAGAACCCAGCAGAGTGACTTCCACCCCATGAAAGCTCAATAAAATCCTAACTAGGGTAGTGATTCCTAGTTTCATGAAGATTTTCAACAATGGGTATGCACAGAGATTTCAAACTCAAATGGTTATTGGAGCCAGGAACTAACAAATATGAGTAACATGGGAGAGGTAAAAACTGTGACCAATTGGACACTCACAGCCCTCCTGAAGGCGGTTTTGCTACTCTGTACCAGCTGATGCTTGCTGTACAGGAATGCAAGTCTAAAGGTATTTTTAAGAAACAGGAAATAGTATCTATTGACAATTAATTCAACTTTTAAAAAAAATCTTCATGCAAATAAAAAAATCAAAAGTTGAGTTGCAGGCCCTCAGCTTGCAACCTCTTACCATAAAAGGTCCATGTGCTTGTCTTAACAAGGAAAAAGTTGTTTATTGTCTTGGTACCTCTAATTCTCTAACTATAGAATGAAGGTAATACCTTCCTAGTGTGATTTTTTGGAGGATCAAATGTATTATTTACTACATGGTAAGCATGGTATTTGGCACATAATAAGCATCAGGATTCAAAATTATATTTTTACACATTTCCCTCAGTTCAGTTCAGTCACTCAGCCATGTCTGACTCTTTGCAACCCCATGAATTGCAGCACGCCAGGCCTCCCTGTCCATCACCATCTACCGGAGTTCACTCAGACTCACGTCCATTGAGTCAGTGATGCCATCCAACCATCTCATCCTCTGTCGTCCCCTTCTCCTCCTGCCCCCAATCCCTCCCAGCATCAGTCTTTTCCAATGAGTCAACTCTTCGCATGAGGTGGCCAAAGTACTGGAGTTTCAGCTTCAGCATCATTCCCTCCAAAGAAATCCCAGGGCTGATCTTCAGAATGGACTGGTTGGATCTCCTTGCAGTCCAAGGGACTCTCACCCTAGATCCATCTAAATGAAATATGTAGTATGTAAGTCATAAGTCCCCTATTTGATTGTATAATCTCAATAAAGAACCTGTCAAGCTGTGTTGGAAGAGTATCCACTCATTTTCATAATGTGTGACTGTAAAAACTGAGTCAGAAAGGAGACAGTTTGCTGTTCACTAAGAGTCACTGGAAGGAACAGGAAGAGTCTCGCTGTCTCAGGATACACTTAACAGGAATGAACTCTGTTATGACTCAGCAGCTTTCCTCATGGTTCTCCATATCAAAAAGAGAAGGTTTGTAAAGGTGATGAACAACCTCAGCCTGTAAGCAGTCTTTAACTGTGGTGTTCAGTTTGTTATCTTTCAAGATAATTTGCCAAGTTTCAAGATAGACATTCCACTTAGCATCACTTAAGGATACATTTTTAAATTGCATCTATTAAAGTCACACAGAGTCGAACACAACTGAAGCGACTTAGCAGCAGCAGCAGATAAAGTAAAAATCCTGAAAAATAGGAATGTACATGCCAGAGTCCATTCTAAAGCATGGATATTCAAACTCAAAAGCCCCTTGTATCTCAAAATGTGGTCCTGGGGTGGCAGCATCAGTATTACCTGGGAGCTTACTAGAAACACAGAATCTTGGGCCTCACCTACTCACTGGGACAGAATGTTCCCTCCCAGGGGATCCACACACAAAATAAAACCTGAGAAACATGATTAACTGAGTTATCCCTATAATGACCTGGAAATCGTGTGTGATAGAGGAAAGGGATAGGAAGGAAGATAGAGGAATTTCACCTTCAAAATTACAGGGAGGGTTTCTACTGTTTGATAACCCTCTCAAGGGAAAAAAAAAAAAAAAATGAAAGCCATTCCTTACCATCTGTTCAATTATAGACATCTAAAGATTCCAAATATTCCAAAGAAACCTAAAGGTTTATCCCAATTTGCTGGGAGTTGCCTTAGGCTGAGAGGCTGATTGCAGTATTGCCATCCTTCAGCCTTGCTGCTGGGACCTGCTGTTCACCCCTCCAAAGAGAGAAGGTGAGTCCAATGCTTTGTTGGTGTGGCAACAAAATCAGGGCAAGGAGCTAGGTCCAGTTTGCCAAGAAATACCACTGACAGCCTTGCTTATGCCCAAGGGATGACCGAAGTAGGTAGGTAAGTCATGCTTTTTCAAAAATGAAGAAAGGAAGGAATGAGGGGGAGAGAAGATGAGAAGGAGGGAGAAGGAATGAAGGAAGAAAGGAAACAAAAATTATTGTCAAGATATTTACTTGCCTCTCCATTGCCATCTTTCCTTTTTTTTTCTAGCTGTTGAAAAGCCAGTGCTTCTATAAACCATCCTGGGCTAATAATAAATAAGAGAGAGATGCTGTCAATAAACCTCCTGAAAGTAGCTTAGGAAAGACACAGAGCTTTATTTGTGAGCTGGAGACCCACCTTGTGTGCAGGAGAAGTCAGCCACATTTATTCCTCCTCCTTGTGTAGACCCTAGGCAGGAAGGCACTATTCATTTATGAGGCTGTGCACTGCCAGCCTAATGTTCAGGCATGGAAGGGGTAGGTATTGGTCCACAGTTTGGCTTCCATTCCCTGACGATTCCTTCACTGTCCTGTCAGCATGGCTGCATATTAGTGAATACTCTCCAAAGGCTCCACAGCAAGTGACCAGCCATCAACACGGCCCAGTGGCTCTTACTATAAGGAAAATGCTAAAATCCATGCTTTAGAAGAAAAAAATCAGCTCATAATATTTTATAAATTGTCTTACATCTTCCTCTAAACCCTCTGTTTTGTGGATAATGCAGATATTCCTGAAAAACAGCATGTGTGCACACACATCCCTTGTTCGAAAAAATATCTCAGAGAATTCATAAAAATATAAGTTTACTAGTAACTTGACCAACAATGGTATATACAGGCTGTAGCACATTGGTTTAATTCTTCAAGTTCTTCAGTTTTCACAATACACAACAAATATTTTAAAATATCATCTATGAGTCAACTAACCCAAATCCTTATCATTCTTCTTAGAGGAAAGAATCAATTAGCAATGTTAATTGTATGTTATTATTTGATCAGTATAGGAGTGCCTCGGTATAAAACTAGTTCAGTATCAAACACATACGTGTATGAAAAACTAAAAACATAACACATCCTAGTTGAGAGCCATTTTTCTTTTAATAATTGAGCCTTCAGGAACATTTCCACAGAAGGCATTGTCTCTGTACCATAAGTCATTGAATTGAAGGAAAGCTTTTTGTCAGCTCAGCAGAGCCCTGGTAGGAAAGCCAAAACTCTGTCTGGGAGTCAGAGAGCAAACTGTCAGGGTCTCCAGAGAACCTGTTGTACATGAACCATCATTTCATTTTCTAAGGCAACTCTTTTGGATGATTTCTGATCTACGCATGAGGAGGGGACCCCTGTTCACACACCCCCTGAAAAGGAAGCAGGAGGAACAAGTATGGCTCCCTCAACTCTCCCCTGCCGGTTATTCCCTTGGCTTCTCCTTAGCAGAGATCACAATTTGAAACTATTTTACTTATGTGTTGGCTTGTTTGTAATTTATTACTGATTATCATCCTCCATTCCCAAACTCTAGGAAGTTAGGGCTCACACTGCTTTAGTTCTTTATATCCAATGCCTAGCACAGTTCCCAGTCCAAGGGGAGTTAATCTTTCTAAATTAAAAAATGAATGAAAGTTTTGCCAAAGTAAATCAATGCTGAAACAGCGAGGCTGCGCCCCCAATCTCACATCACCTGTGTCTCGCTCCTTCTGCTGGCCAGGACTCGCACTTGTCAGGGTTTCTGAAAAATGAGACAGACACCATCTCTGCTCCCTAATGAGATGCTTGTTTGTAACCCTGCAAGATCACTGCAGTGAAATCTGAGAAGCCAGAAAGTTTCTGACAGGAATGACATCTCAAAAAGACAGCATTATCAAATGCACTTCTTACACATTTACAGCGAGTAGCACTTCTTTTGCGGTTTGGGAAGAGCAAGGAAAGAGCAGCCCTGAGGTATCATTCTAAAACTCACAGCATTCCTTTCCCAAAAGAGCCTGTGCCATCCACCTTGCAGATGATGAGCCAGGTTAGATTTCCAAGGTAAACCCTGAAGCTGTGCACTGAAGCAAGGTACCCTCAGCCCCATTTGCTCGTGGCTCGAGCAGCTGGACCAGCACCCAGCACATAGGGCATCCAGGGACACTTGACTGTTGATAAACAAAAAGGAAGCATTTCCCTAATACTTTACTATGTAATTAACTTGTAAATGCCTAGAAGTGAAAATAATATCGGGAAAAGCTACAGTTTAATACATCCAGTAAAAAGTGTTTAATACAAAGTATTTGTGGCAAGAAAAAATTGAGTCAAAAAATTGGGGGAGCAGATCCAAAAAAAATTAAACTCATGGATTTTTAAAAATCTTGTAAGAATTGATGGTATATAAGGACTTACCAAAGATTGTATGAATGTATACATTATCATGGGCTTCCCTGGTGGCTCAGTGGTAAAGAAATTGCCTGCAATGCAGGTGACAAAGGAGACCGAGGTTTGATCCCCAGGTTTGGAAGATCCCCTGGAGGAGGGCATGACAACCCATTCCAGTATTCTTGCCTGGAGAATCCCATGGACAGAGGAGTCTGGCAGGCTACAGTCCATAGGGCTGCAAAGAGTCAGACATGACTGAAGCCACTTAGCACACACGCATATGTTATCTATCACACATTCATTTGAAGTCTTGATTTTTCTTTATATAAAATGCTGAGAGTAATTTCTCACACTGGACCAGACTAGCCTGTGCTTTCTTTTCTAGGTTCTAAATGGAACTGAATGCTTCAGGAATTCATTTTTGTTTTTCTGCTCTACCTTGGCCCTGGCTCTCTGGTTCTCTTTGGGTCAAGTTACTTCTGTAGCCAAAGGGAAGCTCGTCATGTTCTATAAAGCAAAGGGATAAGTACTGCAGATAGAATGGCTGGATGCAATAATTTATTGAATGTAAAAGTATATGAGTCTTTTGATAATGCATTTAAATGACATCCTACCAGTGTGCTGAAAGGAAAAATATACTAGATGAGCAAAAGAATCACTTAGAAAGAAAAGAAAAATGGTGAATGGTAGACCTCTCTTGTTCCCAGGTAGGAAAATGGACAAAACAGTCCAGAAAAATACCTGATTGACTAGGCCACTGAACTGGGGAGTAACCAACAGAATCCCACTAGTATTCTGTGGTCATCCCATCCACTGTGGAGATGGTCCTCCTCTCTGCAACTTAGAGAGCAGATAAGTGCCCTGAGAAGAAGTTAAAACCTCTTAAACATGGTCACATCCTCCAATACATGATTCTGTGCTAAAATAGAGCAGTTTGAAATACCAGTATTCTCAATCTCTTGGAAACAATGAACATCTTTACTAATTTCTCTGTGCCTTGTTTCTCTGGTCATAATGGGGGGATACTATTAGTGATGACTTCATTGAGTTATTGAAAAAATCAAATGTAGAGCTTTTAGATGAGGCATTGGCATGTAGAAAGCATGATATGTGCCTGAGATCAAATTGATGATGATGATGATGATAACAACTATGATAATGTTTTCCTTTTCGTATAGGAATGTACTTCCCTAGCAAACTTCAGTGACATAAAGAGATAATGCATTGCTTTTTCATTGCTAGTCACTGTGTAGGTTTGTACTGTTGACCTCAATTCTTCACCTCCTCTCTATAGTCATGCTTTACTTACTTATTTTGGCCAAAGGGATGGGGTGATAGAAATGACATTGTGTTGGTGTGACACCTAGGCCTTAAGGAGCCTTGAATGTTTTGCTTGCCCTCTTGCACTTCTAATACTGCCATGACACAGACATGCAGTGGGAGTCTGCTGGGCCAAGGGAACTAAGAGATATATGAAGCAGACCAGAAGATCTGGAGTGCGTCTTGTGTCTACTGTTACGTGCCATTGAGATTCTCTAGTTGGTCATCATGCAGCAAGTTAATTCAAGCATACTCCATACGTTAGAATTAATAGAAATAACACTGACAAGAATGCAATGACAGGGGATTAGAGGCAAACTCCGCTTTATTGAAGTGTGCATATGTATGTGTGTTTGTATGTCAAAACTTAAGGAATTTTATAATATCGATCAAATATGGTGATTCCATATGGTTCAGTGTAAATATTCTACAGTTTGTACATTGTGGCCACTATTTAAAATACATTCATACATAACGTATACACACTACTACATGTTAAATAATCAACAAAGACTTACTGTGTAACACAGGGAATTCTATTCAATATTCTGTAGTAATCTAAATGGGAAAAGAATCTGAAAAAGAATAGGTATATGTATAACTGAATCACTTTGCCATACACCTGAGATTAACACAACATTGTAAATCAGCTACACTTTAATAAAAAATAAAAACTTAAAAATAAATAAATAAAACTATGTAAACAGGGAAAGAAAAAATTTTAAATACATTCATTTATCAGTTGGAAGGAGAGGTTCTTAAAATTAAACGAGGGGGATTTCAAACAGCTTATCACATAACTGACATTCATTAAATATTCACTGGAAAGGTTTTTGAATAAAGACAAGAAACCAAACTTTACTTTGTATTTGCATCCTATTTGAAGGAATTCTCTAAGAGCTTTATAACATGGGCATATATTTAGGGGATCTTGAGCAAGCTTTGCTCAAGAGCAGAGAAGCTTCTAAAATCCAAGAGTTCTGTGTCCATTGGCTACTCGATATTTTCCTTTTGGTTACATCAAATTCAAGTATAAATGTATTGAATACGGAGAAGTAAGTGCTTTCTCCTCTTCAGAAAGTAGGTCAAATAACACAAATCAGTGTTCTATATTGTCAAACTGGGGAATGGATCAAAACATCAATTTTCTTTCATAAGATGTATTTGTGCCTTATGGATATTCTCAAAATAAAAACTCTTGTGATATTGGAGAACAATTTAGTAAATGGAGTTATAGTTTTCTGTTACTGTCTATTTGTGGGATTAGTGCTATCATCCCATTATCTAGATCCAATCCATGCCCAATAAATATACTAAAGCATCTTGTTCCACTTCTCTACACCATTTGTGCCATGCTTACATCACAGTGTTTCCTTATTCAAGTACTCATGTCTGAGTGTTTACCAGATTTTAGCATCCCATCATAAGGTTTAGCTTAAGAACCTCATCATGCTGTTTAGTTTAAATAGATAATTCAGGCTGAAATAAGTTGCTTGCAAACGTAAGATGACGCTTCCCTTTTTAACTGCCATGAAGAGTTTTACTATTGTGAAATGAGCAACTGTTGTCAAGCTGCTTCCTCTCATGGAGTATAAAATGATCCATTTTAGTAACCATGGTTATCACCAAAATTCTATCAGTCTGAAGCAAATGCACTTCCATTGTTGAGGGAAAGGGCTGAAGAGCATTCACTTCCATGCTTGCGTTCCATTTGTAATCCAACAATGCCTATTCTAAAAACAGGCATTGATGTACTTTTCAACCTCATAGTCAACATACACATAAACACACACACACGCGCGCGCACACACACATTTTTATGTTCCTAGTGATGAGAAAGAATAAAACTCAGACCAGTTTTCTCCAAGCTCCTAGATAGCTGGGTGATCTTCAGCCATTTCCTGGCAGGTACGTGGAAAGCAATGGAAAATTAAAATGTAGCTCTGAGATAAAGAAGGTGCCACTTTCCCCAAATCAAGACATTTAGCTTTCCTTTCCTCTGCTCTCTTTCCCTCACCACAGAAGTCAGGGGTCCTTTACCAAACTGGCTACCATGCAGCAGGGACTGGGTGAGCTACGGTCATGGAAACCATATAGCAAGCGTGTCATTCCATGCTGCAGGCAACAATCACCAGGAAGCAAAATATACTAGACGAGCAGAGAAGTAGAGAAGCTGTATGTTTATTCCAAATAAGCAATTAAGATACATTTTTAAATTTCTTACTATACCAGTTTCTATCTAGGCACTAAAGCTGATATCTTTATCCACCAGAGGAAAGTTGTACATTTCTGATGATGGTTTAAGTACAAAGTCCTTTACTAATTTTAAACATGTTTAGAAACCCGATCTTATTTTGTCCTTGCAACAATCCTCAATAGCAGTTTCTGCAGAAGGTTGGTACCTTCTATAAATATAGAAGCTGAGGAGCAAACATCAAATATTTTCCAAGATTAACTTCCTAACTCTCAAAGCAGTGTTTTCCTATCCTGCCAGCACTGCATTGAGTCTGTAGAAAAACAATCATGTGAGATCCTCCATGTAAAGGGTACACAACATGTATTCTTAGTCTAAAGTCTTGAGAAAGCCTAAAATAAAAGTTCCTTAAATGGTTTTACTCAAAAGTTCCTTGATTTATTGTGCATAAAACCCGTTTGTTGTTCAAATTTTATAAGCATCCAAGAATTACCTCTTAGGTCATTTTGGAATTTTATGAGTTTCTCAAAGCAAGGACTATGTTTTATTCCAGAGTGTATTTGAATGATGTTATGGATTGAATGATTATGCCCGCCCCTGCTCCCGTCATCCCCCATTCATATATTGAAGTCCTAACATCTAATACCTCAGAATGTGACCTCCTTTTTCAGGAGGTTCATTGCAAATGTAATCAGTTAAAATAAGGTCATACTGGAGTGTATTCAGTTCAGTTCAGTTCAGTTCAGTCGCTCAGTTGTGTCTGACTCTTTGTGACCCCATGAATTGCAGCACACCAGGCCTCCCTGTCCATCACCAACTCCCAGACTTCACTCAGACTCACGTCCATCGAGTCCGTGATGCCATCCAGCCATCTCATCCTCTGTCGTCCCCTTCGCCTCCTGCCCCCAATCCTTCCCAGCATCAGAGTCTTTCCAATGAGTCAACTCTTCGCATGAGGTGGCCAAAGTATTGGAGTTTCAGCTTTAGCATCATTCCTTCCAAAGAAATCCCAGGGCTGATCTCCTTCAGAATGGACTGGTTGGATCTCCTTGCAGTCCAAGGGACTCTCAGGAGTCTTCTCCAACACCACAGTTCAAAAGCATCAATTCTTCAGTGCTCAGCTTTCTTCACAGTCCAACTTTCACATCCATACATGACCACAGGAAAAACCATAGCCTTGACTAGACAGACCTTTGTTTGCAAAGTAATGTCTCTGCTTTTCAACATGCTATCTAGGTTGGTCAAAACTTTCCTTCCAAGGAGTAAGCGTCTTTTAATTTCATGGCTGCAATCACCATCTGCAGTGATTTTAGAGCCCCAAAAAATAAAGTCTGACACTGTTTCCACTGTTTCCCCATCTATTTGCCATGAAGTGATGGGACCAGATGTCATGATCTTCGTTTTCTGAATGTTGAGCTTTGAGCCAACTCTTTCACTCTCCACTTTCACTTTCATCAAGAGGCTTTTTAGTTCCTCTTCACTTTCTGCCATAAGGGGGGTGTATTAGTGGGCTCCTAATCCAGTATGACTTGTGTCCTAATAAAAGGGAAATTTTGGACACAGATACACACACAAAGAAACACCACGTGAAGATCAAGGAAGAGATCAGGGTCATGTAGCAAAAGTCAAGGAACACCAAAGACCACCAGAAAACCACCAGAATTGAGGAAAGAGACATGGGACAGATTCCCTGTCACAGCCCTCAGCAGGAACACATCCTGCCGAAGTCCTGATCTTAGACTTCCAGCCCCCAGAACTGTAAGACCATAAATTTCTGCTTTTCTAAGCCTTCTTGATCTGTGTTCCTTTGTTACAGCAGCCCTAGGAAACTAACAGAGGTGATAAAAACAGAGTGAAGGTGAAAGTGAAGTCATGTCCGACTCTTCGTGACCCCATGAACTGTAGCCTACCAGGCTCCTCTGTCCATGGAATTTTCCAGGCAAGAGTACTGGAGTGGGTTGTCATTGCCCTCTCCAGGGGATCTTCCGAACCCAGGGACCAAACCTGGGTCTCCCACATTGCACGCAGAGCGCTTTACCATCTGAGCCACTAGTCATTCATTTCCTACATTCAACAAACACTCAGGGAGGATAAAAAGTCCCTGTCCTCACAGAGGTGACATTCTAGTGGGGCAGACAAAGTAAATAAATACAAAATGTAATTTATCTCAATTTACAAGATGAAATTGAGGCTCAAAGATTGATATTTTGTCCAAAATATAGAGTCTTATCCATGAGCACAATAGAGAATCCCAGAAGATGCATTCCCACTAGCATGTCACTCTGTGTACATCCAGTGCTCAAAGCCTCATCTCTAAATTGTATTGCTAAATAACATGAAATTCTCTTTCCTGGCTCTCATTTACCAAAAAGTATGGAATCTTGGCAGAGTCAAAGTACTGGATTTGAAGTTGGGGAACCTGGGCTGTTTCTAAGTTGCTTTCTGTGCAATCCATTACATTATTTTAAACATATGAATCTCAGCTTTCTCAATAGTATCTACTCCATAATTTCCCAGGTGGTACAGTGCTAAAGAATCTGCCTACCAAGGTAGGAGACCCAAGAGACATGGGTTTGACCCTTGGGTCAGGAAGATCCCCTGGAGTACGAAATGGCAACCCACTCCAGCATTCTTGCCTGGAGAATCCCCAAGGACAGAGGAGTCTGGCAGTCTCTTTAGGGTCGCAGAGTCAGACATGACTAAAGACAGCACAGATATCTTTTAGTATACCATTTTAACTTCCTTGTTGTATCATATGACTCTTGTGAAGAGTAACTGGTGATAAATTTACCCAGAATTTGAATAATAAAGATAAAGATAAATAAATAAATATTTATTTATTTAAAGATAAATAAACCCAGAATTTAATTCTTCTGAATCTTTTGTTGGCTCAATCTCATAGATTCTAGACATTTCTCACATACATTTGTAGTGTTTATGCTTTGCTTTTGTGTTTTGGTTCTTTGTTTGGTTTGGGGTTTTGGCACCTGGTTCCTAATTTATCTACTCAGAGATTCTGAGCTTGTAATCACATTTGGACTTCAAGGCTAGAAGTTGTTATTGCTTATGTTCCATGAAATGTATATTAAAGTGCCAACTATATCTGTATTCCCACTCCTCTCTCCACCATACACACATTAGACAGATAAATGACTTAACATCTCTTTTCCCCTGAGAGTGACTTATTATCACTGCATGGGGAAAATGTGGAAACAGTGTCAGATTTCATTTTCTTGGGCTCCAAAATCAAAGCGGACAGTGACTGCAGCCACTAAATTAAAAGATGCTTGGTCCTTGGAAGAATATCTATGTCAAACCTAGACAGTGTTTTAAAAAGCAGAGTCATCACTTTGCCAACAAAGGCCCGTAGAGTCAAAGCTATGGTTTTTCCAGTAGTCATGTATGGATGTGAGAGATGGACCATAAAGAAGGCTGAGCACTGAAGAATTGATGCTTTTGAATTGCTGGAGAAGACTCTAGAGAGTCCCTTGGGCACCAAGGAGATCAAATCAGTGAATCCTAAAGGAAATCAGTCCTGAATATTCATTGGAAGGACTGATGTTGAAGTTGAAACTCCAATACTTTGGCCACCTGACGCAAAGAGAGCTGACTCACTGGAAAAGACCCTGATCCTGGGAAAGACTGAGGGCAAGAGAAGGGGATGACAGAGGATAAGATGGTTGGAGGGCATCACTGACTCAATGGACATGAGTTTGAGCAAACTCAGGGAGACAGACAGCGATGGGCAGAGAAGCCTGGCGTGCTGCAGTTCACAGGGTCGCAAAGAGTCAGACATGACTTAGTGACTGGACAAAAACAACAACATGGTAGGGCTGATGGAAGGTGAGGGTTGTCTGAGTAACAAGGACCCCACACACGTATTTATACATGCGATACCATCTGCTTTTCCCAACTTCTGCAGTTTCCAAATATAACATCCATCAGCCAGTCCTAAAGAAACCGAGATGAAAACCTAAAGCTAGCAGAAGAAAGGAAATAATAAAGACTAATGCAGAGATAAATAAAGAATTTTTTAAAAGAGAAAGTTAATGAAATCAAAAGTTGGTTCTTCAAAAAGTTCAACAAAATTGACAAACTTTAACAAGATGGACTAAGAAAAAAAAGAGAGAAGACTCAAATTATTAAAATCAAAAGAGAAAGTGTAGATGTTACCTAGATTCTACAGAAATAAAAAGGATTATGAGACTGCTATGAATAACTGCAAACCAACAAATTGGATAACCTAGATGAAGTGGACAAATTCCTAGAAACACAAAATCTATCAAGACTAAATAACAAGAAATAAAAAATCTAAATAGACCTATAACTAGTAAGGAGATTGAATCAATAATCAAAAATCTCTGAAAAAAGTAAAGCCTTGGACATGATTGCTTCACTGGTGAATTCTAGCAAATATCTAAAGAATAACTAATACCAATTTCTCAAACTTTTCCCAAAAATTAAAGAGGAGGGAAGATTTTTCTCATTCTTTGAGGTGAGCATCACCTTGATTCCAAAGTCAGATGCATGCATTACAAGAAAATGAAACTATACCCACAACATTTATGAACACTGATGCGAAAATCCACAACAGAACACTAGCAAACAGAATTCGTCAGCATATTTAAAGGATCTTATAACATAACCATTTGGGATTTATTCCTGGAAGGCAAGAATTGTTCAGTGCATGAAAAAAAATCACTGTAAAAAAAATCACATCAATATAATGAAGGGAGGAAAAATATGATCATCTCAATTTGACAAAATTCACCAACCTTTCACAATAAAATATTCAGTTAAACTAGGACTAGAAGAAAGCTACCTCAACATAATAAATTATATGTATGAAAAACTCATAGCAAATATCATATTCAATAGTAAAAGACTGAAAACTTTTCCTCTAAGATCAAAAACATGCAAGAATGCCAGTTTTCAAACTTCTGTTCAACTTTATACTAGAATTCATAATATCCAGAGCCATCAGGAGAAAAAAGAAAGAAAGAAATCCAAACTAGAAGAAGAGAAGTAAAATTATCTCTATTTGCAGGTATCTATATTACAAGACATTTATATATCTTATATGCATAAAATCCTAAAGATTTCATATTAAAAGTTTTTAGCACTAATAAATGAATTCAGCAAAGTAGCAGTATACACAGTTAATACATAAAAATTAGCTGCATTTCTATAGACAAACTGTGAAAAATTGAAAAAGAAAATTGCAAAAACAATTCCACTTACGATAGCATCAGAAAGAAAACTTAAGAATTAACAAAGCAGATGAAAGACTTGTACAATGAAAGCTCAAAATACTGCTTAAAGAAATTAAAAGAGGCATAAATAAATGGAAAGGCATTGCACATTCATGAATTAGAAGATTTAATGTTAAAATACTACCCAAAGCAATCTACAGATTCAGTGTTACTGCTATCAAAATCCCAAGGATGTTTTTGCAGAAGCAGAAAAACCCATCCTAAAGTTCATATGGAATCTCCAGGGGACCTGAATAGCCAAAATAATCTTAAAAATATGAACAAAACTCGAGGGTTCACACTTTATGATTTCAAAACTTAATACAAGTCCATAGTTATGAAACAATGTGATATTGGCATAAAGATATATATATATAGACCAATGAAATAAAGTAGCGAGGCCAGATAGAAATCTTTTTTTATATGTCAAATTATTTTGGACCATGATCATTAAATGGGAAAAGTGTTTTCAAAAGGATGGTGCTGGGAAAATTGGATAGCCACATGCAAAAGAATGAAGTCTAACTCACCTGATGCCATATATAAAAATGTACTAAAACTAAATCAAAGTGTTAATGAAAGCCCTAAAACAATAAGACATTCAGAATAAAATGTAGGGGGAAAGCTTCAGGACATTGTATTTGGCAATAATTTCTTGGATATGACACCAAAGGCACAGGTAACAAAAGAAAAAATAGACTAACTGGGTTTCATGAAAATCGAAAAATTATATGCATCAAAAGACACCATCTACAGAGTGAGAACGCAACTTGCAGAATGGGAGAAAATATTTGCAAATCATATACTTGATAAGGGATTAATAAGCAGAATACATAAAGACTCATTAAAATACAACCACAACAATAGCAAACAACGCGATTCAACAATGAGCAGAGGACTTAAATAGATCTTTCTCCAAAGATATACAAATGGTCAATAAGCACATGAAAAGATGCTCAACATCACTAATTATTAGGGAAATACAAACTAAAATTACTATGAGATACCACATCACACCCATTAGAACTGGTACTATCAAAACAACAACAACAAAACAGAAAACAACAGGTGTTAGCAAAGTTACAGACACTGGAACTCTTGTACATTGTTGGTAGAAATGTAAAATGGTCTAGCCTCTGTGGAAAACAGTATGCTGCTGCTGCTGCTAAGTCGCTTCAGTCGTGTCCGACCCTGTGCGACCCCATAGATGGCAGCCCACCAGGCTCTCCTGTCCCTGGGATTCTCCAGGCAAGAACACTGAAGTGGGTTGCCATTTCCTTCTCCAAAGCGTGAAAGTAAAAAGTGAAAGTGAAGTCGCTCAGTCGTGTCAGACTCTTCATGACCCCATGGACTGCAGCCTACCAGGCTCCTCCATCCATGGGATCCTCCAGGCAAGAATACTGGAGTGGGGTGCCATTGCCTTCTCCGGAAAACAGTAATGACAGCACCCCAAAAGACTGAAAACAGAATACCCATATAATTCAGCAAATTTCCTTCTGGGGAGATACCTAAAGGAATTGAAAGCAGAGTTTCAAAGTGATACCTTTAAACCCCTATTCCTAGCAGTTGTTCACAATAACTACAAAATGCAAACAAGCCAAGAGTCCCTCAACAGATAAACAGATAAACAAAATGTGGGATATACACACAGTGTAATAGCATTCAGCCCTTACAAAAGAAGGAAGTTCTGACACGTGCTACAACAACATTGATGAACTGCAAGGGCATCGTGTTAAGTGAAATAAGCCTGTCACAAAAAGACAAGAACTATATGATTCCATTTATAGAAGGTACTTTGAGTAGTCAAAATCATAAAGACAGAAAATATAATGGTGGTTTCCAGGAGCTGGGGTTAGAGGAGGAATGGGAAATTATTGTTTATAAAGTTTCAGTTTTACAAGATAAAAAGAGTTATGAGGATGGATAGTGGTGATGGCCACACAAAAATGTGAATGTATTTCCTGCCACTGAACTGGATGCTTTAAAATGGCTGATGGTAAATTTTGTTGTTTGTATTATACCATAATAAAAAATGTATAATTAATTGATTTGTCTGATTTTCAGCATAACATATAAAAAACTGTTAAGTTTGATAATACTATTGGAGTGTTAAGAAAACTCAGAATTACCATATTTGTAATTTATTTTATTAGAGTATGAGTTTTTTGAGTACTTGAAATTTTCTGAAAATTTTTAAAAAAGAATTAGTGACATTTTTATTATTCTACTATTGATATGTTTATATTTTAAATGCTTAGGCTAACTTGAGCCTCTAAATCACAAAAGATTTTTAAAACCTCCCTTAAAAGTAATTGCTGAAATGTTCTAAATTTATATGTAGAATCATATTTTAAGTAAAATTGAAACATTTAAGAAAAAAATAGATTCATCATATTATTACTTTAATACATCAAAGGCTAATTTAAAAATTCAAGTAACCCCTAAACAATCTTTATTGTTTGTATGTGTTAGTCGCTCAGTCATGTTCAACTCTTTGCGACCCCATGGACTATAGCTCACCAGGCTTCCTCTGTCCATGGGATTGCCCAGGTAAGAATACTGGAGTGGGTTGCCATTTACTTCTCCAGGGGATCTTCCAGACCCAGGAATTGAAACCAGGTGTCCTGCATTGCAGGCAGNCATTAACTATATAGTAAAATATATGTGTATTAAAATATATTTAATTTATAATATAATATTATTATAACTATTCTTTATTATAGCTATTCTAGATGAAACAGAAACACTGAAAGTTTAAATAATTTGCTCTCTTAACCAATATTCATATTGTTCATAACAAAATATGTCTTAACATGTTGAATTATGATTTTGAGAAGCTATGTTAAAGAAACTCATACTGAAGTTTTTTCATGTATTAAGCAATCTATTGGGCTTCCCTGGTGTCTCAGCAGTAAAGAATCTGCCTGCAATGCAAGAGTCCTGGGTTTAATCCCTGGATCGGGAAGATTCCCTGGAGGAAGGCATGGCAAACCCAGTCCAGTACTCCTGATTAGAGAATCCCATGGACAGCGGAGCCTGGTAGGCTGTAGTCCATAGGGTTGCAGAAAGTCAGCCACGACTGAAGCAACAAACAGCAGCAGCAGCAAGTAGGCTATTACTAAGATATACAGAAGATGCATAAGAAGATATATATAATATATATAAGAAGAATATACCTGTATGTTGATAAGAAACTTAAAAAGAAATAAGGAATTGTGCCTCGTGACCTAGACATGGGTTATGTACATCACCACTTTTAAAAATTTTTTGACATTCAGTGGAACCTGTGAATAAGGGATCCACTATCCATCAGAGAAAGGTGCCACACTTTCAAGTAATCTATTTTAACTTAGCATATTATATTTAATTAAATATAACCAGTGGAGTCCTTTAACTTTTTACCTATTGATTTTCAATTTAGAGACCATCAAAGAAAATAATGCAAGAAATACAAATTTATGCCAATAATGGACTCAAAATGTCACATTAGAAGTAAAAAAGCTGAATATCAGTAGTATCTTTAGGGGTACCAGTGGCTAAGAAACATCTGAACTTTATTTGAAAGGAAATGTCAGTGAGAATACCTTCACCAAATATGAGAGAGTATTCTCACTGTAATATTTGAGTAGACTTACAGGAGTCTTAAGATGAAAGGAGAGAAAGATGGAAAAGTTAGAGGGTACTAATGCACAAGCGATTTTCCACCCTTCCACCCACTCTTAACCCCTACTTGGCTCATCGATTCTGAGTTCTGAGTTTCAGAATTCAGTTCAGTCGCTTCTTTAGGAAAGTCTGTTCTTTTAACTCCTTTGCTGGTTCAAATATCTTACATTGTAATTGGGAAAATTCACTTCTTTTTTCTCTTACAATTGTACACATAGTTTTGTAAGTATTTAATTAATGTTTGTCTCATTTACTGAATAGTAAATTTCAATCAGACCAATGCTTCATTTTTATGTGGTTATTTTAATAGCATTTTTGCCCCCAGACAATTCCTGGCACAGAGAACATTGCAATAGGTGACTAGTAAATGAATGACAAGACCCACTTTTCTCAAGTAGAAATGTATTTGTGAGTGATTTCTCTTTTCTATGCCAAAACAACACAAAATTTTCTGTCAGTTGGATAGGGAGCCAGGACTGATTGGAGTGAGGAGTGGAGAGAGAAGAGAAAAAGAGATAAAAAGAATTCAGACCAAGGATCTATTTATCACACATTAGGAATTCTATGCTTTGAATTTCTATTTTCCTTTTATTTTTCCTCTCAAATATGTATAGAGAGCTAGGGAATGAACGGCCTTTTACATCTCTGAATTATCCAACAATTCTAAACAGAGAAGAGTCTTGAACATTTTCAAAATCCCTAGCAGCATTTGGAAAAAATCAGTTGACATAAGAATTAGCCACTGAACATATGTTGCATTGGTAGGTAGTTTCAGAATTAGGTTTTTGACTGAAATTACGTTTTTCAAACTTCCTATAAGACTGTTAAAGCCATTTTGGTTTGCATATTTTAAATCATAAAATCTACAAAAATGTTTTACTTTCTTAGTTTGCTGTGCTTAGAAATGGTTGAAATATTTCAAAAGAGCATGATATCTATGTTCAACACATATATATGTATATGTTGTATGTAAGTATGTATATCACATATGCATATACACACAGATATGATTTTCATGTTATGATTAGCCTCATAAGGTTTCAATTCTAAATTGTTAACAATCTATTTGGTAAAAATAATCTTTAATAATAATAAAATAATATTTTGGTAAGTCAAAAGATTGATTTGTATAGAATACACTGAAAAAGGAAAAGAGTAAATAAAAATTATATATTAACTCAGCCATTAATTTATGCTGATATATACAAATGATGATAAAACTTTCACATCTGGGTCACTCTTGTTGAAAATGCATGAAAGAGGAAACGAAGCATATAGATGCATGCCGAAAGAAAATGCTTTTCCAACAGAAAAGAGGTTTGCTTGTTAAGAGACAATTAAAAAAAAATAGGATCAGCAGTTACCACCTTATATGAATAAGGTATGATATTTATAGCTGGGCATTCAGCCTTTAGATTTCCATAAAAGTTTTAAAGATGCATTGAAAATATGAGGAATCATCTTCAACACAAACTCTATCCATCAGTAATTTACAGTCCATTTAACTCTTATTCATGTTTAAATATCCCTGTGGAAAGTTTAAATATATTCAGTGTTTCTCATTATACTAGAAGTACATTAGAAGTTTTAAGTTGTTTTTTTTTTTTTCCCCTGTTACTATCTATTTGTGTATGTAAGAGGCTGTAAGAATATTTCCTTAGAAGCTGTAGGTGGATTTCTAGAACTACCATTTATCAACAAGAATCACGGTAACATACCATAAGTGATGAGTATTCATTATGACCCGACAGTTCTAACATGGTAGTTTTAAAAATAAGATTTATTTATTGATGTAATATTTTTTTCCAAAAGCTTGCTTTCATTATGTTAACATGAAAATCTCAAACATTCACATGACAAGGACTGATCAGAATAACTACAAATGCTAAAATATTGTTGTGGAGTGAAACTCTCTTTTTGGAATATAATTTTTTATCAATATTAATACCAATGAACCTTTAAATTGTGTAGTATGTTATGACTTCCAATTGTTTTTTNACATGAAAATCTCAAACATTCACATGACAAGGACTGATCAGAATAACTACAAATGCTAAAATATTGTTGTGGAGTGAAACTCTCTTTTTGGAATATAATTTTTTATCAATATTAATACCAATGAACCTTTAAATTGTGTAGTATGTTATGACTTCCAATTGTTTTTTTTTTTTTTTTTCCTATGTTCAACCTGAGATCAGGTACAAAACAGAGGCAGTGCACAGCAGACCATGCAAAGATTAAAGTGCGGGGGGGATGTTGCTTCAGCAACTGTCACCTTTGATTAGTCCTGTTTAGCTTTCTGTCCTGTGGTTACAGTCATCCTTCCATATCCCAGAGATCTGATTACAAGACCCCTTAGAATACCAAAATCTATAGATGCTCAGATCTTTTATGTAAAATGATAACATAAGCATCATGTATATTCAGTTGCTCAGTCGTGTCCAACTCTTTGCAACCCAATGGACTATATAGCCTGCCAGGCTCTTCTGTCCATGGAATTCTCTAGGCAAGAGTACTGGAGTGGGCCGCTATTTCCTACTCTAGCGGATCTTCCCCGCCCAGGGATGGAACCTGTGTTTCTTCTTTCTCCAGTATCAGCAGGCAGATTCTCGAAATCATCTCTAGATTCTTATAATACATAATATTAATACAAGGCAAATGTTGTATAAGTAGTTGCTGGAGGATGACAGATTCAAATTTTGCCATCCATTTCAAACTGGAATTTTCTGGAATTTTAAAAAGCATTTTCAATCCTTCGTTGAATCTATGGGTGCAGAATCTGTGGACTTGGAGGGTTGACTCTACTTCATTTGAAAAATGTGAGTGATCTTTTTTGTGTGTGCGTAACTACAAGGCCTTCACTAACTCTGGAATTATTTAAGTCTCCCAGTAACAGAAATGATGCTGTCAGAGTACAAACAAATCGTAAATAAATACTGAATAAACTAGTAAAGAGTAGAATCTGGAATACACCCAAGTCATCTGACTGATTTTCTAGTAAAAATTTTGACAGTAAAAAATTACCAGGGCATTTGTAATGACAAGAGAAAGATGAGAGTACATTTATGTTTTTTTTATTTCCTTGAGTTTCTTTGATATAAACAGTATTGCCTAAATTAAATGCAAATCATACTGAATCTAATTTTTTACTTCTATCTGCCAGAGAAAATAAGCAAAATATCAATGTCTAACATTTGTATGACACAGCTAATAGTTTATCAAATATTTTGTCAAACATATGCTGGTATATACAAGGAGATTTCAATGAGATAAATAATTATATATATATATATATATATATATACACATATATATATAAACTCACAAGCTCAGTTTCAGACAAGAGATTCTTAATTACAAAATTAAGTGGTAATTACAAAATTTTAGTGGTAGAAACATACTTACCAACAAAGAATCTTTCCTGAAGAAAGAATTTCAACTGAGAGGGGACCTTAATTCTAGAAAACATGATTAAAAAATAGACCCGTACCTAGATGTATCACAGCAAATTTTTGGACTTCCAAAATTAAAGAAATAATCCTACAAAGGAAAAACAAAGGAAATCAAAATATACTTACAGGGCAAAGTATAGTAAAGTTGCACCTACATACTGAATAATATTTCTGTGAAGTTGAACTAAATGACATAATATTTTCATATATACTGAAATGCTTCTTTGCTATAGAATAATAACGTAAACTTCTCAAGTAAAGTGGGACAAAATATACAACTTGTTTAAACTTTTTGACATTTCATACCCATCTTTGTTTGATAGAATATTCACTGTAGCTTTGCATATGTTTCTTTTCTTATAAAATGAAAATTTAAATAACTAAACACATCAGAAAATTTTTAAAAAGAGATATGGAATANACTTCTCAAGTAAAGTGGGACAAAATATACAACTTGTTTAAACTTTTTGACATTTCATACCCATCTTTGTTTGATAGAGTATTCACTGTAGCTTTGCATATGTTTCTTTTCTTATAAAATGAAAATTTAAATAACTAAACACATCAGAAAATTTTTAAAAAGAGATTTGGAATAAGGCAGTCATTATCCTAAAATTAAAAGAAAGATGTTTTAGGCATAGAAATAAAATTACTGCAAACTAAAGAATTGCATTTAAAAGCAATAAAACTCATTTGAATAGTTTTTTTAGAAGAGAATCTAAAAAACTATAACAAATTATCTAATAATCAATATTAGCATAAATTTATTAATTTCATTTTAAACATATGAGATATAAATAGAAACAAAAGAGGTGGTAACATAAAATATGTGGGTGTCAAAAATATTACTTTATAATCTTCAAATTTGAGTTGTAATATTTTAAAGCATAAAAAATACTCTTTAGAATAAAACTATGCTGTACAATTAATAAATATTGATGAAAGTAAGAGTTAATAAATGCATAAACTAACTTTTCATACATGATAAGTGAAGATCAAAACAAATCCATTGAAATTGAAGCAAGAAAAATAATAAAAACTAGATGTACTGGAGTCCAAAATATAATATAGATTTACTGAAGTACACAAAGTAAGCTAGCAATTTCTAATACAAATTTCTTGATGTAGAGAATAGGGAGAAGTAATAGCAAATGAATGGTTAAGACTAGAGATCTCTTCAAAAAAATTAGAGATACCAAGGGAGCATTTCATGCAAAGATGGGCACAATAAAGGACAGAAACAGTATGTACCTAACAGAAGCAGAAGATATTATAAAAAATATGCATTTAAAAATGAATAGACAAGTCTATAAATAGAAAGCAATAACTCAAACTATTTTGGATAATTAACAGCTAGGAAAAAAAATACACAAAATCAAGAAGAGGATTATTTACCCAGATATGGAGAACATTGAACAGTTTTTTGAATAGAGTGTGTTGATTTATGAAAAAACATTGAAAATTCAGGTTAAAAAAAGTTCTAGCTGTATCCAGTGAAAGTTTGTCTTGCCGTGTAAAGCTCCAGTGCCCAAGCATCAATTGTGTTGAAATCTTGAGTCAACACAAGTCCAACGCTTTGTTTAGAATCAGCTAAGACATCGTCCATCTGCCCCTTTCTGCTTCTTCAGTCCCCTCAAGTAGTGATCCTAAATTCACTTCCTAGTAAACTTTGTCCCAGTTGGGCAGGGTGGGGCAGAGGGTGGGGTGTGGGAAACAACATATACAGTTTTGTATTCATTAGTTGCTAGTTTGGTAATATAGAAAAATACTTAGCATCGTTAGTGGCAAAGATGTGCTGTTACTTCTCCCTATTTTCCAGTCCAAGAATGTTGTATTAGAAATTGCTAGTTTCCTTTGTGTGAGTACTTTAGTAAATCTATATTATGTTTTGAACTCTAGTCCATCTAGTTCTGAACCAAATCTTTATTGTGGGAATGAATATTCATAGAGAATTCTGAAAAGATATACAACTCTTTCCATCTGCTATCAATTCTTAATTTTATTTTTGTTCTAAACCAGAGCAACAGAAAAGAGAGCTGCTTATTTAAGCCTTTTTGCAGGTGTGCACTTACCAAACTCTGTTTGGCATTATGCCATCAGTCTATTTTGAGAGATTTCTATAAGGCAAGGATCTCTAAATCTTGCCAAAGTTTTTATTTAAAAACTTCTGTGGAGTATATTCTTCTTTATGTTTTGAAGTGCCGTGTATATGAAAAATCCTTTAGAAGAAAACTGTGCTGTCAAGAAATCCCTGTGTGTTATTAAATAGACATTGAAATTTTTATTATGAGTGATAATTCCTATCTTATTGTGTCTTCTAGGAATCTGATAACCATATGTTCTACTCCAAAAATGGTCCTTGTTATCATGAATTTCAGTTTGTACTTTGACACTGTAACTATCACTGTATGTTTCCCTGCCCTGACTTTTCTATTTCTTTATTTTCTCTTTCCTTTTTTTTTTTTTAAATCTCAGTATATGATATGCTTCACTCTAAGCTACAGCAAATTTGGGGGGATGTCAAAATAACAATGACCTAAACTTAAATCAATTAGCATTTTTGACCAGCAACCAACTAGAGAAAAACAGTATAACTCTCCAGCCAATTAGATGACATATTTGTAGTTTTTATTTCCTCTTGTACTAAATAGTCTGATCTAATCTATTTAATCTCTGAAATGTTTTTCTGCTCTGAAATATTTTTATCTAAGTTTGTTCCTTTTCTACCGAACTAGAGTCATTGAAAAAATAATCTGTATATATTCTATCACTCATAAATATACTTTGTATTGGTATTTTTCTTTATAACTCAGATACAAGTATTTTAAAAGTTCAACTCTATGGCCTTCAGAGAACAGTATGAAAATTCCTAAGCCAGGTATATTTAGGCAGGCTGCCTAGATGAAATTGGGAGATTAGGAAGGACTTCTGTAAAAAGTGATATGTGTAAAGAATATTGGTGACTTAAAGAATAATATATAAGGATTCAGAGAGAGAGCAATAAGAGCAGTTCTTCCCTGACCACAGTGCCTTCATATTCTAAGAACAAGAGATAAATAGTGGGGAGAAAAACATGGGGCCGCATGAGGACATGGTAAGCCATGACTAGGAATGTGAACTATATCTTTGGGGCATTAAAGAGGTACCCATTGATTTTACTCAAAATGTGACTTGAATTGAAGAGCACTTTAGAAAGATTCCTTTGGCTGCTCAGAGGGGCTGTCTTGCAAGAGTGCAAGAGGAAAAGAAAAATGCTTTAGTTGGCAACTTCAATTATCTTGGGTTTCCCTGATAGCTCAGCTGGTAAAAAATATCCACCTGCACTGTGCAAGACCTGGGTTCAATCCTTGGGTTGGGAAGATCCCTGGAGAAGGAAAAGGCTACCCATTCCATTATTTTGGCCTGGAGAATTCCATGACTGTATAGTCCATGTGGTCGCAAAGAGTCAGACACGACTGAGCAACTTACACTATCAATTATCTAAGTCAAATATAATTACAAGTCATTAATAAAATATATATCATTGTCAAAGATATCATGCTCTATTTATCCTTCTTGCTTTTTTTATATTGTTCATTGGACTTTCATGGCAAGAATACTGGAGTGGCTTGCTAAAACTCAATATGAAAAAAAACTGAGATCACAGCATCCAGTCCCTTGTCATCATGGCAAATAGAAGGGGGGAAAGTGGAAACAGTGATAGATTTTATTTTATTGGTCTCCAAAATCACTGCAGATGGTGACTGCAGCCATGAAATTGAAGGACACTTGCTGCTTGGCAGAAAAACTATGACAAACCTAGACAGTGTATTAAAAAGCAGAGGCATCACTTTGCCAACAAAGATCCATCTAGTCAGAGCTATGGTTTTTCCAGCAGTCGTGTATGGATGTGAGAGTTGGACCATAAACAAGACTGAGCTGAAGAACTGGTGCTTTCAAACTCTGGTCTTGTAGAAGACTCTTCACAGTCCCTGAGACAGCGAGGAGATCAAACCAGAAAATCCTAAAGGAAATCAACCCTGAATATTCATTGGAAGGACTGATGCTAAGGCTGAAGCTCCAATACTTTGGCCATCTGATGCAAAGAGCAACTCATTGGAAAAAACCCTGATGCTGGGAAAGATTGAAGGCCAAAGGAGAAGGGGGTGACAGGATGAGGTGGTTACAGAACATCACAAACTCAATGGACATGAGTTTGAGCAAACCCTGGGAGACAGTGAAGGAGGAGTCTCGGGTGCTGCAGTCCATGTGGTTTCAAAGAGTCAGATATGAACTAGCATATGAACAACAACGATAATTTATCCTTCACGTAGTAATGACCTAGAAGTATCAAGCCTTGAACGACCTCTGGCTTTATTTGTCTTAATATTTCACAGAGCTTTTGAAATGCAAGTAATCTTCCATAATCAGTATGTCAACTGATTTGGTGGTTTAAAGCACACATAAATATCACATATGTAAGAAAACAAGCATTGTTTTCTACCTCGATTAGAAATTTTAAATGTTCCCCATAAAGCAGTTTTTAAAATTTGATAATAATAAAGGAACATCATGAAATATAGAATACAGGATCAATTATTTTTAAATTTATTGAAACGGTGGAAGTGTTCATTTAATAACATTGTCATCACGGTGTGGGTTCAAAGGTTTTAAAAGTGTGGAAGATAAGAGAAACATTTGCTGCCTTTGAAAAGCAAATGTTTGTATAATCTCAAAGTTTAGAACAAATATTACCTATGGAGCCAAAATGACATCTGCTAAATAAATCTGCAAAATGCTAGGAAAATTATGCCAAACACATTTCTTTACAAGAAAATTAAACACTGACTAGAATTTCAAGTAATGTTTTATTTAATAAAATCATAGTGTCATAAATTATCATTCATGAACTCTGTCTTTTGTATTTTCCCACTTGGAATTTTACAGAAGATGTTTTAATTACCTGAATGCCTTCATTGAATTTTTGTTGTGTTAAAACAATTGTTTTGCATTAAAATAAAAAGTAGAGATTTCATAGAAAATGCCACTGAATGACTCTGTTAAATGGAATATGTGGAATTTATTCATATTAAATTTAAGTTATATAATTTATTCATACTAAGTTAAATCAGTAAGAACCTAGCAAAAAATTAAGATAAAAAATCTTGCCTTTGTCTTTTTATATCATTTTGTTCACAAAAAAAATCTTCCAGTATAGGAATATTCCTGATGAAAATGCTAAAATAAATCCATAAACTTTCTGAAATACTGTTTTCATTTTAAGAAAAAAAAAAAATTAGTTGGATGTAGTTTTATTTCCAGGAAGGAAAGCATTAGCAGAGTATTTTAGCATTCTCTGTCCTGTCCACATAAGGAACAAAACAATTTGCTTCAACAGCAGCAGATTATTCAACCCATACAAGTCTATTGTTCCTAGAAATTGGTTAAATTCCAGTTCTATAAATAATTAGGGCTCATGTGAGTACAGAGTTTTAAAAAATGGTCATCTGAGATAATCTTTGTAGTAAAGATTATTTCTCACCGAAAAGATCCACTATAGGTGAAATACTCTCTGTCCTGCTTGTGAAACTTGACCATGTGCTCTTACAAAAGATGAAAACAGAAGAGAATGCTAATTTTGTCCTCTGCCATATTATATGTCTTTGGAATCCAGTCAAAATAATAAGAATGCCCTCATCCTATGTGATTGAATAGAATGAGCTGCTGTGCATTTGTAAGACTGCAGCTTCCATTTGATGATGTTTTAAAATAATATGTGAGAAAATATTAGTGATCCTATGATATAATCAATAAGGCTTCCCCTGTGGCCCAGTGGACAAAGAGCCTGCAGTGTAGGAGATGCAGGAGACAGGAGTTCAATCCCTTGTGGGGAAGATCCCCAGGAGAAGGAAATGGCAACCCACTCCAGTATTCTTGCCTGAAGAATCCCATAGACAGAGGAACCTGGCAGGCTACAGTCAGTAGGGTTGCAAAGAGACTCTTATATATATATAAAGTATTATATATATATATATAAATATAAGCAAAACTCAAACATACAGTTTTACTTTATATACATATGAGTATATACGTGTAATTTCATATATTTTTAGTTTTAACATTATCTGAGTGAACTCCAGGAGTTGGTGATGGACAGGGAGGCCTGGCATGCTGCGATTCATAGGGTCGCAGAGAGTCGGACACGACTGAGCGACTGAACTGAACTGAAAGCTTATAATTTATGTGGTTTTGTACCAATCAACAGACAGTGAGCTTCCCAAAGAGAGAGTTGGTGTCATATTTACTTTTATTTATGTTCACCGGACTTCATGTTTCACATAATAGGTGCTCAATTGTTAATTTTTATAAAATTGCATGTTTACAAAATAGGAATATTATTTTGAAAATGTTTGGGGGCACAGTTTTCCTCACATCTCGTAGAGGTTGGATAATAGCTGAAACAAATGCTACTCAATCAAATAAGATTAGAGACATCGCCTATGATTTCTTTCCATCTCCTTTGTCACGTTCATCTTTCCTTGGCTGAGACATGTTTACTGAATCATGCACTGAATCCTTGAGATTCTTTTCACAATTCGGAAAACAGTTTTCAACACAGTACACAGCTCTTGTACATGTTTTACTTAATAATCACTATCTTGTTGTATCATGTCTGTATGTTTCCTTTCCAAAAATAGGGATTTCTTTGCAGTGTTTTGCTTTTACCCCCCACCAAGTAGTTACTCTATTGTTGGATAAATATTAACTACTCCTCAACTTACTGAATAGGGGCATATGTGAATGAAACCTTGAAGATAAGAATAAGCTATTTAAAACTTACAAAACTAGGATGCATTTGTGTTTCTGCTTCCCTTTAATGATAATATGTTTTTGTTTATAAATATTGTGGAGATATTTTATGATGAAGATTCTCAGTAAGGAGTTACAGAGAGACTTCCAGGCAATGTCTTTCTTGTCACTGTAACGTCCAGGCAGTAAAGTTTGTTGTCCAGGCAAATTCAGAGAGGGACACAGGACTTTCAGGGGTATCCTGGCTGGGTATCCAACCTATATTTACAAGTTTGGTAGGGCACTCAACTGAATCCCATAGCACTGAATAGAAAAGTTTTGTAACAGTTTGTTGCAATAGGACTTGAGTTTTTATTTGTAAAACTATTCATTATTAACATTAAATGGAAAATATACTCTTAATCATTTTAATTAAGAAATACCACAACTTGAAGTTTGTTTTCATTGTGTTGTCAAAATTTTAAACCTAATTTTCTGTAATAATTCATAATTACTTCATCTTTTCACTCCATCTGGAGGGTAATCAATATATAAGCTTATGAACCAGCTGCTGCCCCAGTCATGGGGCAGCTGCCAAGAGTGACCTGGGCTCTTGTCCAACAGCAGAATCCCCAGAAAACCCTCTAGCTACGAGGAAATTGGTACAAGTGCAAGTGCTGCTTCCTTTTTTACCCAGAATTTTCATTTATTGGGACTATGGATCTTTGGGACTCTTGTCTCCCTTTTCACACCTGTGACTTTATAACCAAACCACTACTTATTAAGTTCCTATTTTATATGACAATAATACATGCAATTACTTAAGGAATATAAATATGATGCTTTGTGAAAGACTTTTTCTTACCTTTCAAAGGCATGCCTAAGAATATCAAAACTTTAATATGAATACAAAATAGAAAGAAAATAAAACTGCACAACAATGGATAGTTATAAATGCCATGTGGAATTATAAGGATCCTAAATTAAATCTTGAGATAATAAGCAAAATAAACAGTAAGATAAATTAACTGAATAAAGATTATATTTTACCTACTTTTATAAGTAACAGTGCACAAAATATAGATTCTATTGACATGCCTTCTCTTGCCATGCCCTCCTCCAGGGATTCTTCCCCTCCCAGGGATCGAACCTGCATCTCTTGAGACTCCTGTATTGGCAGGCAGATTCTTTAACATTAGCACCACCTGGGAAGCCTGTAGACTATATTGTGTTGGCTACAAAATTGGCAAGCAGAGACTCGATATTTTTCAGTTAAAAGGTAAAAATCTAACAATTGTTGCGCTTATACCATCAAGCACTTTACATGCTTCATTTCAGCTACTCATTTTTAATATCCATGTAAACAGATTTTTAGCATTTCCCTTTTAGAAAGCAAGAGATTAATTTACATCAAATTAGGTAACTCACTAGTTCTACAGCCTGTTCAGCTCATGTTTTTTCAACTAAATCCACTAAATTCCTTTTTAGTTTTTTTTTTTTCCTTTAATAATGCTGGCATCATTACTGTTTTTAATCCCTTAATGCCATGTTTTCAGTGCCAACATTCCAAATAGAATTGCTTGGAATAAAACAAAACCCACACAGCTATTGCTATCTTTTAGGAGTACTTTGGAAAAGACAGGTTGTAAAAACTAATCATTTCCACAGGTAGGCGTTTGAACAGTGGATATTCTTTTTCCCATTTGAGCAGTGGGAAAAAGAGTTTATTTTAATCAGTTGCTTGTTTTTTAAAGTATTTCCAGGATTTTGACTTATTGTTTATATTCTGGCTCCAAGTCTGTTGCTCCTATTTCCCTTGAGAAATCTGCTTCCTGGTGATAGAACAGTACTGAAGAATATATCAGAAAAGGGTTACCTCCTTCCAAAACTGCATTTCCTTAAGAACATGATGAAATGTATTTCATTTTATCTGTTATTTTCAATTCCAGTTCCAGTGGATACTTCACCAAAACCAGGCATTTCAAGGGAATATTTATTTTAATTTTCAAAATCTGCCATATGTTCTATGTGCTAGAATTCTACAATCAGAATAATTTAGCATGGTTTTCTTTATTCTGGATTCTTTAAGGTCCTTACTTGTAAAGCAGATATATAATATTATTAAATACATTAGTTGAAACCCTTTTTGATCAAATTATATTCAGTACTGTTGCTTAAAATTCTAAAATTCACCCATGGACTATTCCTTAATTTGCTAGTTATAATAATTTAGATGTTTAAAGATTTTGACTCCTTTTAAAATTAATATTTATTAAGATTATATTTGGTTGCATGACTCATCGCAATCTCTAGTGTTTAGTCTATTCAAAAGTAATACTACATTTGGTTCTTATTTGACTAATTAAAACACATTCTTCCTAATTTTATGATAATACCATATTAATTTATCTTTCTATCCCTCTCATTCTTTCTTCTCCAAAATTTCCTCTGAATTTGCGTACATCCCTGCATGCATTAGTCTTTAGATTTATTGTCTAATCCACCACGAAAAAAGCATTGCCTTGGCAAATGCTTCATATTTGTCTGTAGCCCCATTCTTATCGCTAAGTTCACCTTGCATTTCTAAATGTTTGCTGTGTTTCTAAACTGGATCTTATTCTGAAAGCTTAGATTCAAATGCTCTGAATTCAAACTCAGCCTTTTCTCATTATCTCCCTGAGTACATTTTTCATGTCAATACCTTATTTTCATGAATAACACTATTATAATAGGTTGAACAATGTGTCAATAGGATATGTTAAAATCCTAACCCTCAGTAACAGAGAATATGAGTTTATTTGGAAATAATTATTGCAGGCACAGACATTGGGGACAAAGTCATATTGGAGTAAATTGGGCCATTAATCTAATGACTAGTGTCCTTAAAAGATGAGAGGAACATCGGGAATCCTGCGTGAAAAAAGTACACAGGGAGAAGACAGCCCTGTGACAACTGGGACTGAGATTTGAGTGATGTGTCTGTAAGCCAAAGAATGCCAAGATAGTCAACAAATACTAGAAAGTAGGCAAGGCAAGGAAAGATTTTCTCCTACATGTTTCAGAGGAAATATGGTCCTGCCAACCCCTGAATTTGGGACTTTTAGTCTCAAGAGTTGTGACAGAACAAATTGCTCTTATTTAACCACCCAGTGTGTGGCACTTTGTTATGACTGTAGGAAACTTACACAACTATATCCATAATTGAAATCACAAGGATGTATTTTACCTGACATTCATCCTGAACCATCACAACCCACCCCCCTCTCAAAAAAAAAAAAAAAAATCCTTTCAATTCTCTTTTGACAATAATGTCTACAGCCGTCCCCTTAGATATCCTTTACCTGTCTTACTCACAGGCTTTTATCATGTCTTAGAAGACTATGGTATATTGATTGTACTAGTAGTCCTAATTCTTAACTAGTCTCTGGCTCTATACCCTATTAAGTAACTTTATACCTTCTATCATGATTTTGGGCTCCACCATGAGGCATGTTTAAGATCAATAAAATGCTGGGAACCGTAATTCAAGCAGTCTTAAATAGGCTTGAATCTGAAGACTTTGATTATGTACCTCTGCCTCTTTCCCCCACAATGAATATGTGCCCAGTTAGCCTACTACAGTAGGGATCCCCAAACCCTGGGCTCTAATGCCCAATGATGTGAGGTGAAGCTAATGAAATAATAATAAAAACAAAGTACACAATAAGTGTAATGTGCTTGAATCATCTCAAAACCAACTCCCTTGCAATCTGTGGGAAAAACTGTCTTCCACAAAACTAGTCCCTGTTGCCAATCCCCTGGTTGGGGATTGCTGTACTAACAGACATACGCCTTAGTCACACCCCCAAACCCTATTAGACCAAGTCAGTACACATGAATGACACAAGAAAAACTATCCAACTTAATCAGCCTAAATTTGTCCCTTACATTTTCCTGGGCTAAGTAAATGCTTATAGCTTTAAGGCACTAAGTTTCATGGTTTGTTTACACACACACATACACATGGCATTATTAATATGTCAATAGATAGCTTCCCTGGTAGCTCAGCTGGTAAAGAATCTTCCTGCAATGCAGGAGACCCTGGTTCAATCCCATGGAGAAGGGATAGGCTCCCCACTTCAGTGTTCTTGGGCTAACCTGTCATACAGTAATGAATCCTCCTACAATGCAGGAGAGCTGGTTTCGATCCCTGGGTTGTGAAGATCCCCTGGAGGAGGGCATGGAAACCCACTCCAGTATTCCTATCTGGAGAATCCCCATGGACAGAGGTGCCTAGCAGGCTATAGTCCTTGCAGTCACAACGAGTCAGACACAACTGAGCAACTAAGCACAGGTAGCTAATACCAGTATCTACCCATCACTCTTAAGGGAACTGTAGCCTAGACTTTTCTTTACCTTCTAACTTTATTATTTATTGCATAATTCATTTGCCATATCTTCTAACAACCTTGGTGGTTACTAGGGGTCTGAATTATGGGCATGTGTATGATTAATAACACAGAATCTTTGTAATAATAAAATCAAGTGAAATGGGATTTTCCTAGTAGGTGCATCAAGAACCCATTATTGTATGAAATCCCAGAGAAAAAACTCAAGCACAAGAAAAATTTATTGTTCATGAATTATGGATTAGAAAAATGTAAACTTGTATTGTTTTAGAGATCTCTTCTTAAGCATAGTGATGCATTTAGAACAATGATTTATCAACAAAATTATTATCTCATAAATAAGCCAAGAATATTATGAAAATGTATCCTTTTCTGGGAATCAAATTATAAAACCTAACATCAAGTAGTAATGCCAGGAAATACATTTATATTCCTTATTGTGCAAACAACTTTGTATTTATAAGACTAGACAAACTAAATTATTTATGAAAGTGTCAATTTTTGTATGCAGAAATACCAATTTGGATTACAAATTCATGAGTATATGATATCTTATTGCAGAGTAAGCATACACTCTAAGGATTAAAAATTCTCAAANAAAACCTAACATCAAGTAGTAATGCCAGGAAATACATTTATATTCCTTATTGTGCAAACAACTTTGTATTTATAAGACTAGACAAACTAAATTATTTATGAAAGTGTCAATTTTTGTATGCAGAAATACCAATTTGGATTACAAATTCATGAGTATATGATATCTTATTGCAGAGTAAGCATACACTCTAAGGATTAAAAATTCTCAAAGTATATTTTACATTTATATATATTTTCATAGACAGAAACCATTAAAATTATATGCCATTATTATTTTTGCCTTGTCAATTTGATAAATTACACATACAATAAACATTAAAGGAAAAATTCCATTTGTATTACTATACATTAAATTAATGAAAGCTATTTATATAGTTAACCTTAAAATCAAATGTATTATATATAATTTTCAATTAAATTTTGAATCTTTAGCATTAGCACATAAGATCTTTATTACATTTAATTAAATTTCTGTTCTTAGAAATGTATTCTTTCTATTTGAAGCAGGTAGTTATCAGTTTTATTTTCATTTCATGTTAATAAGGTATATTTCTGAAACATGTTACCCTTAGAAATTATATTGCAATATTTCATATTTTGGTAAAGCAAAAGATAATAAGACACACATTTCATTTTTCTAGTCATTAAATTATCAGTTTTCTGGCTTTATACAATTATACATTTATTAATTCATTATTTAAAAAATATTTATTCAACATATACTATTATTTTATATGTATTTTATTTATATATGCAGACATTTTATTATATATGATGTATATATAATTACAACAAAATGATTCACTCAACTTAAAATAACTAATTTTAAGTATATAACTAGAGTTATTTCCAATTACATTTTCCATATTTAGTTTACAGTGTCAACTTAACTACATGAAACTCTGTTCAGATACACCCTAATAACATTAGAAAAAAGTACCAAAAACTGTTTATTTTGTTTTGCTGATGTTTGTTGATGTACACACACTGTATGTTCTCCTCTGAAAAAGCCTGTAGAAGATGAAAGAGAACGAAAAAAATTGATAAGGCACACTTATCATAATTGCTACTTTGAGTTTTTATTCAATTAGATTATTTTAACTTAGTCTGTAATTGATACAGCATATTTAATTTTTGTCTAATTATCAAAACAACAAGAAGCCCTGATATGCATAAACTATATGTTATGAAATCCACTGAAAATTTTTGTTCTATGTATACACTATGCAAAACTAATAGTGGTACTCCACAGATGAATGTTTTTCCGTGAAAACCTGGAAGTCTGTTGCTCTATTTTTATTATATATATATATGTGTGTATATATATGCAATACAGTGAAAGTTCTGTTAGAAACATAGACATTTTAGTACCTTCAACATATATCAATTATTACTGCAGATGGTGACTGCAGCCATGAAATTAAAAGATGCTTGCTCTTTGGAAGAAAAGCTATGACCAACCTAGATAGCATATTAAAAAGAAGAGACATTACTTTGCCAACAAACATCAGTCTAGTGAAGATTATGGTTTTTCCAGTAGTCCTGTATGGATGTGAGAGTTGGACTATAAAGAAAGCTGAGTGCCAAAGAATTAACACTTTTGAACTGTGGTGTTGGTGAAAACTCTTGAGAGTCCCTTGGTCTTCAAGGAGATCCAATCAGTCAATTCTAAAGGAAATCAGTCCTGAATATTCACTGAAAGGACTAATGCTGAAGCTGAAGCTCCAATACTTTGGCCACCTGATGTGAAGAGCTGACTCATTTGAAAAGACCCTGATGCTGGGAAAGACTGAAGGGAGGAGGCGAAGGAGATGACAGAGGAGATGGTTGGATGGCATCACTCACTCTCAGGACATGAGTTTGAGTAAGCTCCAGGAGGTGGTGATGAAGAGGGACGCCTGTTGTGCTGCAGTCCATGGAGTTGCAAAGAGTCGGACATGACTAAGTGACTGAACTGAATTGAACTCAACAAATACCAATTGCTTAAATCATTTAAAATGTATTCCGTTATTATTTTTAAACGGAATACTTTTAAAATGCATATTATTATTACTTTACCTATGAAGATATATTATTAATAATCCTCAAATTAATTCTAAAATAAAATAGTATTAGGTTGTTATATACATTTTTTCTGATGTTTGAACCTTAGCAAGACTGCATGCTCAGTCACTCAGCCATGTCTGACTCTTTGCAACCCCATGGACTGTTGCTCCTCTGTCCATGGTTCCAGAAAGAGTACTGAAATGGGTTGCCATTTCCTCTTTCAGGGTATCTTCCTGACCCAGGGATTGAACATCTGTATCTTGCATCTCCTGCATTGGCAGGCAGATTCTTTACCATTGAGTCACCTGGGAAGTCAGTAGTTATTTATATTTTGGATCTTCTAAATAGAAAATACTCAAATCAAGCCAAACAAAATTCAGTCTCACCCACTTGTATTAAGTGGCCCTAATAATCAATCTTCTAATTTTCATCATGTAAAAAGTATTCTATATTTGTCTGAATATTAATAAGTGTACTCTTCAGTTTCTTAAGAAGTGTTATTAATAATAGCCATCAAAGAGTATCTATGTCCTCAGTATGCTTGAAATACAGATCAGTTTGTGTACTGAAATTGATCAAAGAAGTTTATTGCTTGTTAAGTAGTACACATTGAGAAAAATATTCCAAATCTGCTTTATCTGACACATAATAGGTCATTTATGAATTTATAGTCAATAATTAATATTCCTAATGTAATAGGGAACATTTCCTGCAAAGATGGGCTCGATAAAGGATAGAAATGGTATGGACCTAACAGAAGCAGAAGATATTAAGGAGAGGTGGCAAGAATACACAGAAGAACTGTACAGAAAAGATCTTCATGACCCAGATAATCATGAGGATGTGATCACTAATCTAGAGCCAGACATCTTGGAATGTGAAGTCAAGTGGGCCTTAGAAAGCATCACTAAGAACAAAGCTAGTGGAGGTGATGGAATTCCCGTTGAGCTGTTTCAAATCCTGGAAGATGATGCTGTGAAAGTGCTGCACTCAATATGCCAGCAAATTTGGAAAACTCAGCAGTGGCCACAGGACTGGAAAAGGTCAGTTTTCATTCCAATTCCAAAGAAAGGCAATGCCAAAGAAT